>DWNE01004504.1:0-15091 GCA_018249875.1 Cecropterus toxeus
CGTGGCACAGGACCTCCCGGTATCGATACACAAATAATTCTACCGCCTAATATTGCTACGATATATATAAAAAATATGTTTATTTGCCAAGCTATAACCTATAACACAATGGATATATTCCAAAATTCTGTACAAAATTTTGCTTACATATACATAAAACAAATGTTTATTTACTAAGCAATAACTTCTAATACAATAGATATATTTCAAAAATTCTTTATAAATTGTCATGATATAAAATACAAGGGTATTACCGTTTTACGTTTCTTTCATAACAATACACTAAGTATGACAAGCGACCTATTTTCAACTAGACGGGGCTTATACCTAAATGTGACGGAATAAAAGAGAATTTAAAGACTGACCTCGAGGTCAGCACTTCCATGTAAATACTGTTAAAGTTTTAGTAAATACGCGAAAGTACTGCTGGACACATTCCAAAAAGCATTTCTAGATAGATCTGCGCTCTGGTTGATCTGTATTTTAAAGTGTTTTAAATTTTATCGTGTTTATAATATTATCTCGCTATAAATTGAAATAAAATTTTGTTTATAATGTAAGGTTACATTATAAACAAAATTTTATTTAAATTTATATTCGAAACTGAAACAAGGCCTTCTTACTATATTAAATGTATTATTATACTATACTACTATACGATACTAACTTAACATTTAAATGCTAGATTAACACCGAGTAACAAATATTAACTGAAATTCCAAGTTAGAGTAGTAAGACGAGTAGATGATTCTGCGCCATGTGCGTTCTTGAACAGCGACAATCCCTCTCTTCCCGAGGATATTTTAAGGGCCAATTAAGGAACAAAATCCAGAAAGTAGGCAGTAGCGCCACCACTGCGCTCACCAACACGCACATTGGAGATCCCTATGTTCAGTTGTTGACCTTAAAGGGCTATCGTCAATTGAGATTTTAATTAACAAGCATTTTCACCAGAGGTATGATTTATGAGCTATATTATACTGTTTGGCTGATGGATGAGGATGGTAAGAAACGTAGAGAATTTCTAAAAGTACAGGCAAACATAACATAATTTTATTTAAATTAAGCAAATTAGTTATAATTTATAGCTTTAGCATTAGATTGGTATTAAACATATTTAATTGACGACATTTATACTATATTTTTATAAAACTTACTCGTAAATAGCAAATGAGCATGTCATTTATCTAATGATAACTAGATCTAATCCGTCCGATGAAAAACATGCTTTTCGTCACGCTAAAAACCACCTACTACCTTTCAAAATTCTTGAATAGGTGAATTATACTCTCTAATAAGGAAATTTACATTTTGCTAGATTGTAAATTCAGTTAAACAAAGCGATGTTGGTAGAATTAAACGTTACTTCCTGGCGATAATCTACAACGCTAATTCCGCGCAAATTTGGGATGCAAGCCGGAAATATGGAATAAATGAGGGAAACAGTAAATGGGAAGGGTATGCTTAGTTGAGCTCAAATTATATGATAATAAAAGCAAATAAGCCTTTTTGGGTCAAACATTAAAGAAAATTATTTGACACCGGGCACTAATTTAAGAAACAACAGCGAAGTTTAATGTTGTGTTTGTTTTAAAGATGGAACGTGACTTTTACATTTCTGAATCTATTGTATATTTAAGGGTTATTACTGTTAGAGTGGTCTGAATATACTTTTAGACGTGAATTAGTGGACTTAGGATGTAGGTTAACTATTTAATAGTACAATGTCAAACGAAGGATTTTCTTTCCCTCGTTAGTTTTTATTACACCTAAACATAAAGTTTAGTAAAAAGATATCAAGGAAAACCTCAAGCAAAATATTATAAGATATAAAGTTGAAGGCTTCTATGAAAAGGGTTTATTTTCAGTGGATCGTAATTTTTATGAATCGATGTTATTGAAATTTGGTATAAAATTTTCATTTTATACGAGTAATGAAAACCGAATAGCGTATAAAGTTAATACAGATCTGACCTTTAGCGACTTTTAGCATCATCCCTCTTGGAATTATATTTTACCAAATTTATTTATCTCATGATGGTTCTACTCGTACTTTAAAAAAATACTGCAAAGAAATCATCTTTGCAAATATATTTTTTATATTTATGTCAACTTACCATGACCATCGATTAAAAAAAAAACTAACATCAATATCTAAACCTCTTTGTGCTGGAATTAAAAATACTCAAAGTAAATCAACTAACATTCTTCCATCTTTTTCTCTCTCTTTTCATCTTATTAATATTAAGTTTTGATTAGACAATATTACGGAATGTGAATAGACGCCTGAACGTTTTATGATAATATTCCTTACAGATTTTGTTTTTCCATAACATTGTATTAAGCACACGAAAGTTACAAAAACGGGATTTATATAGAGGCTTAGACAAAATAGTTTTTGATCCGCGCGGCGGAGTGGTCACCATCAGCTTCTGGATTCCATTCCCAGCCAGAGAGACATCTAAATTATGAATTATATTCAGCACACATAACACAAAAAATAACCTAGTGCGGGGCTTTGAGTGAAGGCAACGTTATTCGTTACGTTGTTTACTAGTTTCTTTCTCTTTTTTTGTCGACCGACAACATCCAATTTTGTTTTGTTAAACCAAACCTTTCACATTATCGACGATAATTCAGAAAAAAAGGAAAATCTGTGATTATTGTCAGATTTTACTCCCTAGACGACAACTAGTTCCTAATACTAAATAGCGAATTATCTCCAAAGATGGATAAGATCACTTATTCTATTACATTAGGAACACATTACTAACTTTAGGAAGCAACGTGCAACTTAGTTGACGGAAAAATAATCCAGAATATACTCATGTGTGATTATCCACGACTTCGTGACGGAGAAGAGAAACATATTACGCGTCAACTTAGTTTAACATGTCGTACATAATAACAAAGTGCGGACAAAGTTTTGGGAGCTGTCAAGTAGTATAAATGTAGTCGAGTTTTGTATAAGCCAGACAATGTGTTAGTTTCCACGTACACTATTTTAGTCAATAAATATTATCTGCTTCATTTCATGTTCCCAACGTGTCGATTTTAGTAAGCAAATATACCAGATACCGGTAACTTAGAAAAGTCATCAATTCATTAATGACAAATTCAACAATTAGTGACGATTTATAGGCATAAAATGTTGTACCGGATTATTACTTTAAAATGATTGATAAAGATTCTAAAATATAATTCCACAAGTAATGAAATCTACACGATAGTAAGAAGCGGGATAAACAAAATTTAAATAAAAGAGACGATTGCTTTTTTGAAGTTATACTTTTTTTTTTTTAGGCGTGTTATGAAAGAATGATAAGAGTAAAACTTTAAGATTCGACACACAAAAGTTACAGTATGAAGTTGCAGCGGTTGCAGTCTCGAAACAAAAAGCTACCAACAAAACAGAAATAGAACCTCTATTAGTAGCGCAAGTTGGCACCATCGTCGCCTCTGTTCACTGTTTTCATATTCATAGTATTTATCCACATGTTTCTAGTGTCTACCTTCACACACGTGGTTTAGTTTCATATAAGTGCGATTTATATATCTATGTGCTTATAAATTATATTCAGCCGTGATTTAAATTCAATATTTTGATTAATATATTTACTATTCCTAAATATTAGTGTATTTCTAAAAAATGTGTGTATACATTTTCAAGTGCTCCAATATAATTGAGGTTATCTATCCGTATGTATTATTTATTGATATAAATTATTTAAAAACATTTTATCTTGATACACCAAAGGAGTATAACTTCCAACGCATGTAAATAAGCAGACACACTATTTTTAAATTAATTTTGTCGTGGGTAATGTATCCCTGACCCCTATATTTTCACAGGTGTAGTTTACAAAACCTATATCAATATTACAACTCCGGTAACTCACCTATGAATGTAAAATGTCTGAATTTACAGAAATGGAATATCTGACGAGTTCCCGCGGGCTATTGGAAATGGAAGCTTCAAATTTACAGATTAATTGTGACGCTGGGGATTCAAATAGTAATCGCCTTAACAGAGGACAATCCATTAAAAGACAATTACTCTTAGAGGTTCCATTTTTGGGATATCTATTTCGCGGTATTTTAGTGATTATGTTGATCTATCCTACGATTTTAAAAAGATGTGTCTGTAATAAAATATTTTGAGCATAAGTTACTGCAGCCTATATTCGGACTATATAAAATCGTTAGCGTAATTTAGAAAGGGGCACAGAGCCATCTAGTTGTAACACCGACAACTGCCTTTGTAAAGCATTTTCGTTTCATCGACTTTCAAATCACAAAACTTCTAAAGATTTTTTTCAAAAGCCTTAAATACAAAGAAGCAGAAGGAATCAAAAGAATTAAATGTTGATTCATAATAATTGTGATGGAATATTGCTACTATAATTTAAGACAAACTGAATGTATCGAATATCAGAACATATCGAAGATTAAGATATATAATATTTGAATAACTTGTTTTATCGCTTAAAATTAAACAGCAATAAATTGATAAACTGTTACTAACAGCGCAAATTTACAATTTGATTTATTTTTTATAAGCCATTGAAAAACATTGTAATAAGTAAGAAATTCAACCGCTTCTTATATAAATAGATTATTGGATTCGTAACTCCTATTTTATGGAAGCCATCAAAACAGCGATTTAAATAGAATGCTATGAAAAGAATTTGATATATATACCTTTCCCCTGTGTGTCCAGTTTATGGTGTTGGGTGGTTCTGGCGTGTGCCTGACTATGCACGTCAGATTTATGGTTGATCCCGCGTAGATGAACAAATCTGGACCTCCCATTATTTCCGTCTCTGGTTCTGAGAACAATAATGGAACGAAAAGTATAAAATTCTAACAATAGTTTTGTTACTAATTTTAACATTAAATTATCATGTTATTAAAGTTATAACTGTTTTAACAACAAAATGTTCCACATTTATATGCAAAGGAGTTCATCTAAAAACTAAATATATGTATCATACGACTATATAGATAATTAACAATTGTAAATTTGTTAACTATTTTTTTTAATTGAACAAAGCGTGTCAAAAGTACCGATTGGCTAATGATCATTATAACACAATACAAACAAAAAGTTGTTCTATATGCCCATAATAATATGGGCATAGTGAATGTGTCACATTTTAAACAATGATAACGTTAATACTTAAAATACTAATAATCAATTTAGTCTACTCTTTTTTATCCATAGATACATAGAAAGTTATAACTATGGTGTAGCTTAATATGGCACATGTGGTAACTAAATAAAATAGAACATTTATATGCATAACTTGATGTTACAATTTAATTTAACTTCGTACTAGGAAGTAGATTCACGAAGTCAACAAGCGATTTCGGTTCAAACAAGTGAGAGTAAATATTCGCAGCTAGATTAACTCTTTGACATGGACTCAAGGCTTAACAGATTGGGACGTGGGTTATCGACGATAGTAGGAACAAACAAAATTCGATTTATCGTAGACGATATTTCTCTATTAGAATTCTACTTTAGGGATTCGGCAAATAATTATGTTAAAAACTTTGTTCGAATGAGATATTACATTACAACTGAGATTTCACTTACGAATACACAGACTTTATAAGATTTTCTAGGTTTTGTTTAATATATAATCTGTATGTATGTATATCTGAAATTACTTTTAGGTACCTTTGTTTTCGGAATACTACTATCTAAAGTACAGTATCGAGCTGATTAAAAAGTGTTTCTATTTATAGAAGCTTTTTGCACTTCTTTTGTTTAAGATTTTTTGTTCTGTTCTGTGGTGAAGGCTGCACTATACACCAACGACACGAGACCTTGGTGTCTTATAGATAGAGTCATTAGCGTTATGGTTGTTGATAATTCAGCCTACACATCAGTACAGTTTATATCAAATATAGCTCTTTATATTTACATCCTTTTGATATATTACGGCGATTAAAATCAAACAAAGCAGATTCTTCTTCACCACCTGCTGCAGTCGACAACGCGCTTACCTGGTACAATGACCATTCGTATAAATTCCCATTAAGAGAGGTTTATCTTTTATAGTGGTGGTAAATATCTGCCATTAAACGTATTTTTCAATGTATGTATGAGCCGCGATCATTCCTTTAAGTACGATGTATTTCAATAATATTCTTTATAACTGATAATATATGTAATGTTCACCATTGAGGTAGACTTGTGGCGTACTGGATTTAATACTCGTACTAATAATTTGTCTGAGAATGATCCGCGACCATTGCTAGAAGTGCGACTCATGTTACTCACGTTGCCGATTGCTGATGATGCATTCAAGAGGACCATAACGAATTTAGTTTCCCTCACCTACGATGTTGAGGTAGACCGCGTGTCCAATCGGCGGCGTGGTGGAGATCTGGCATTCGTACTGGCCGGAGTCGCGGCGTTGCGGGCTGCGGATGCGCAGCGCCCACTCCTCGGAGCGGGGCTTGTGCTGCGCCTCGAAGCGCTGGTCCGACGTATACGTGTACCGTCCCACCGTCAGCAGGTGGATGTCGCGGTGTCTCACCCATGATACCTGGTAAAATAGATCCATAAACTCTAAACCCGTATAGAGCAATAATAAAAACTTAACTTTCAAGTGCATTTATTTGAAAAAATACAATTTACATACATTTGAAAATCAGTAATTTCATTTTCTTCCCAGTAACTTTTGTTAACTATCTTCTGACCATTTACTGTGAAACTATAAGTATCGTACAAACCGTAGGTACCCTTTATATCGTAAGAATTTTATTGTTTCCATCTGACGGTTATCTATGCATGGAATATTAAATCAATAGTGACTAAAATTCCGGTGTTGGGATATTGACCGGTCGTCCGCGAACCAGATGCACGGACATATGTGATGGACTTTTCCATTTTTGATGATTTGGATTCAGATTGCTTTGGTATTCTGTCTGCTGCTACGGAAAGGCATTAGCTATGTATTGGATCTCGTGTCTGTGTGAATAACAGAGTAGACCCAAGCAACTGGTGAGGAACGGGTGAAGATTGCCTTGTGAAACGCTAAGAAGGTATCCGGATGTGGGTTCACGATTCTTTATTTACGAAGAAAAATATACTTAAATATTTATCAGACACGAATCAGCACCTTGAACTCAAGTATAAAGTAGAAATACACCGAAGTATTTAGAATCTTCAGTTTAACATGTTGATGGTCTTTCGGTCTATTTCATGCAATATAACTTCGGAAACCTTATAACAGAAGCACAATACTTTTTATTATAGTAATTGTACTCATACTCGTAATAGGATATCAATTTGAATTATATAAAATATATTACAAGTCAATATATATTTGCTGAGTTGTATATTCAGAATCCAAATAGAACTGGAATCGAATGGTCGCAATATTCTACAAAGCTTCAAAATTCTGTGCCATCGTATGTTTGATGTACGCTATCAAAGAGCGAAATGTTTCCGCCGGAACACTTTATATTATTGAAGTTTATTTTACTTCAAAACACGTAACGTACACAATTTAAAAACAGTTGGAATATTTCAGTAAACACATTAATATCAGTTGTTTGACTGTTACGAGTATGATTTTTTTAATGTTTAGTCCTTATTTGTGTGTCTCTTATTGTCTTATTTTTCTTAAATTGTTAAGACCTGCTATAAGCGCTTCCATATTTTTGTTTGTAAGCATATATTCCACACATAATAAATATTAGTACTTGATTTTTTTTAATTTTAGCCTGTCTAGACAGACAGACGTTAACATAGCACAGACAGACATCTATCATATGTTGAAATTCTGGTCCATAAACGCAAAACTTATTAATTATATCGATAATATTAAAAATCTACATTAAAGTTAAACAAGTTAATCCTATTTAAATGTTTTTTTTTGTTTTACAAATGGGTAACTAGTATTATATTGTAACATTGATGGATAAATTTCTTTAATACATTTTAGGCATCTAGTTATTGGTTTTATAAAAAAGCGTAAAACGTTTTTGTAATTTTCTGATGCATTAATGTCATATGACCCTTCTGATGTCTTATCTTACGCCTAATGTTTATCACTAGTAGAAGCAACAAATACCCAAGCTTTTAGGAGTTCAAGTGTTTGTTAGAATTCGCTATCGGAAACCCGACACTAGATAGGGGAGTCTAGACAAAGAAAACGATCTAGAACATTGACGGCATTCTGTTTACAATATAACTTTAGCTAACATGTCGTTAAGTTGTTGTCTACTACTTTTGTTGTTACTTCCTTCATTTTGTGTGAAATTCTGTCAACATACGTTCAGACATCTACGAAGTAAACCCGTATTGAAATAAACAAAAACAAAATAACATAAGTTTGTATTAATACAAAAATTGTATATGTTTTATTCATTACGTTGTTCATATTTAATTATTATTTATATATTTAATGCCTTGTATTCATTTTGGAGCAGTGATAGCCTAATGGCTGAAACTCGGCCTCTCGATCGAAGATCCGGGATTCGAATCCCAGACACGCACCACTGATTTTTCTAGAATTATGTTCGTATTAGAATTTAATTATTACTGCTTTACTGTGAAGGAAAACATCGTGAGGCAACCTCCACATCTGAGTTCTCATGAAAAAAGAGTTCTCAAAGGTGTGTGAAGTCTACCAATTTGCACTTGGCCAGCGCGGCGGACTATGGCCTAAAACTCTCTCATTCTGAGAGAAGACCCGTGCCCAGCAGAGGGACTATAATGGGCTAACGAGATTCATTTTCGATAATGTTTATGTTTATGCAGGCCAAAAAGTAATGTTTTGTGGCTTTTTTGGACATATTTCATAACGACTTATGGTTCGACTGCAGTAGTATCATTTCATGGGCTACTTTTGGCATGAATTTGACTCCAAAATTGCAGTATCATGTGTTCTATAGAAAAAGTACCTTCATTTAGATTGTTAGTATAATTTGTAAAAGATCAACTTCATACACTATTTTCGTCTCAAACTAATACCAGTATAATATAAATGTAGTAAATATTCAAAATTATATTTCAAATTTAACTTACTGGGCGGTAGAACTAATGTATCTATTTTTAGCACGAAGCAGTTCTAGCGTTTCGGTGGAACACGGTGCTTACAGATGTCCATGGGTGGCACAAACCACTTACTCTCAGGTAAACCATATGCTTGTTTGCTACTACATTCATATAAAATAAAAGAATAAATAAATAACGTCACATCAACAAACAACTTGGAAATGGAATTGCGAATTCCAATTCACAATCGTGATTTCTGATCGCGTTAACTTTTAACGCGTGAAACCAGATATGAAACAAATGTCGTTATTGTTTGATGGGACATACAAGTTTGTTTAACATGGTCTGTTTCATCTAACGTTGTATATGGACAAATCATCGTAGAAGCAAATTGCTGATAATAAACAATTTTGCGTACACAAACATAGCGTCATGTTATCTAGCCTATGGCCTTCCTCAATAAATGGAATATTCAGCACAAAAATTATTTTTAATTTGCACCAGTCATTCCTGAGATTAGCGCGTTCAACCAAACAAAGAAACTTTCCATCTTTATAATATTAGTGTCGATAAAAAAAATATCAATTGAACTATAAAATTATTGCAAAGTACAATAGCGAGATGGTATTTTGCCTTATTCAACATGGTTCAATCGAAGATTCAAATATTAACATGAAAACTTCCGATCTTCAAGTGTGGTTTCTCATCCATGACCAACATATATTATAAACGTCAAGTAGTATTAATGTCACGTAACAAATCGACTAAGTCGCAGAAAAAAACAGAGCGGCCAAAAATAATACTAATAAAATACTGTAGTTGTTTCGCAACGCGGTTCAGACATGTCTCAGTGCTGTCTTCAAAATGGCTTCAATATCTGAACTGCAACTGCTGGCACGAAAACAGCCATTAGACGGAATTATTTTGTGTTCCAGCACGCGTAGGTAATTCCAGATTCATGTCCTTCTTATCTGGATATGAAAACCTTATTGCGACGAAATCTACGAAGCAGAACGGCTGCCAAAACACATGCATGTGCCAAGAAATGTCCGATTTATATCGCTGACGACAATCCCGGCATCGGTAATGCAAATTAATATGCGCATGCATTAAACAGGTAAGGGAAATTGCAAAATTATTTTGGAATTCGTATTGTACGATATGAATAAGTAATTAATAGTATCGTAAGTATTCATTAAGTTAACGTCAATGTGGAATGTTCACACAGGAGTTCTTTCAAATACTTCTCAAAAGAAAGGAAAGTTTGACGACCCGCGTGGCTGAGCGGTTATTATACTGATCTAACGCGCAGTGGGTCCCGGGTTCGATCCCCAGCCAGACAGGTATCTGAATAATGAGCTTAGATTTCTGTTCTGGGTCTGGATATTTGTGTATTCGTCTTTGCATGTCCATGGCACTCACGACACAGGAGAAAATCCTACTTTGGGGCTAGGGGTATAGAAAGCGTCTTTTTTAAGTACGTTGCAAAACTTCTCGAAGATGTGGATCCCTTTATCGTTCGATCATGACTGACGTCACCGCCACACCTTTTACTACTAATATCGCAGTTTCAAACGCTGTTGTGTACTGGCGCAGGTGAACCTAAATGGCGTGGCGGTGCTTGATTAATTTGTTTTTGCGCCATATATTTTTGGAACTATTAAGTATCGAACAAAACTAAGCAGGCTGCGGTATGTAGATAGCGTAATTTCCATTATGCTATTTAGTACCTGTCGCAATCTTTTTTTTTATGCATATTACTTGCACGAATACGTTTTACAACAGCCAGGCGGCCGTGACTATATTTTCTTTGTTCTTCACATTTATTTTGTAGTAACGATTATTTTCGTTGTCATCGTCAAGTCATTATTGTCCCAATGCTAGACACGGATCTCTAATTAGAATGAAAGAGGCTTAGGCCTTAATCCACCCTGCTGGTTAAGCGCAAATATTCACACTTAAGAATTTTATTTTTTAATTACATATAGCAACAATATGTTAATTAAATTAAATTACCTAAGTGATTTTATCATTTATGTGGTTTTATACAGATGGTATTAAACTGCAAATAACCCATCTTATTATAAAATATTTTAATGATTTCATTATTGCGGTCATTTTGGTCAACGCGTTACTATTCCATTGTGGTCACATGAAGTCAATCAGTTAAATTCTGGAATAATTTGCAACCACTGAAAATTGTTTATGTTAAATCAAAAATGACAATTTAATGCACTAACATTAAACGTTATTATTTCCCGACTTGCAAAGTTTATTAAATTATAGTGCCCTATTTTGGTTCGCTGACTTTTGAGCTAAATTTTTATTAATTAAATAGTATGTTCCGGTTTATGCCAAACTTTTAAAAGTTTTAAACTGTAGTCATGTATTTTGTAGCAGGCTATTATCGTAAATCTGCTACCGATATAAATGGATTGTCTACAAATTATGCAACATAATATACTAGTTTAACAGCATGGAAAAATATTTTGCAAAAACTTGCAAACTGTAAAAAATTAAAAGTTGTCGAATATGTGAAAATATGGTTTAGGTTATGTAAAATTTATGTGATGAAAATATATATAAAAAGGGATTTGAACTGAAAATTAAAAATATCTGGATCTTGACAATACTTACTAATCCAATCACACTATAGGTCGGAACTATGAAGGTGATATCTTCATAATATAAAACAAAACTTCACCAAAATCGGTCAAGTCCTTCTTCATCATTTTTTTCACCTAAAGTGAAGAGGAATAACGAACATACATATTACACTGAAATATGTACATATAAAAAGATACGTCAGTAACTTACTGTTCGATTCTGCAAATTCTTCACTTTGCACAACAATGTGACGGGGTGTCCTACAAGGCCGGTTACGTTGTCTGGCGTGCTTGGGTCGAAGTACGGCGAGCCTGGTGTGTGTGGCCAGTCTTCTAAGAACTCCGTTCGAAACCTTCGTGAAGATTCTGACACTGTGCTCTGATCCCGCGGCCGGTTGTTACCGCTGTCTTGACGGCACACTGAAATAAGATAATGTATAAGAAATTCGCCATTTGTTTATTTTCCTAACATATAAAATGTATGTAATATTTTATAAGAAAAATGTATTACTAAGTCACAAAATGAAAGCCATTAAAATTGAGTTACAGACTAAGGTATTTCTGTTGATTATTAATTTCGTACATAATTATTCAGTTTCGTAGATCTCATTAATTTTTTATGGTAATGATGCTAGAAATTTGTATTTTATATTTTATGTGTTTGTTTATTATATTATTTAATAATATTATGAAAGATTTTTTCTAAAATTTATACACCTTATTTCACCGAATGCGACAACTAGGTATCCATCGCTATTTGTCTAATTTACCAAGTATGTCGCTTATTTGTACTGAACTATTACTACACCGAAGACGCAGTAAGCATACTCCCTTAACGACTGCGAATATAACATTACTGCTTCATTCCCAGGGGTAATTAAGTCACAACTCCTATGCTATTTGATGTTAACATTAGATCGTATTCTTTACTGTTTATATGGAATTAATAAATCAAGGATGATGTTTTCGTACTATAAAAAATATATTCAGAAAAAATATATATATGTTGGTTTCTTACATACACAGTAAATAGTACCTAGTCCCGAAGTCGGCGCAAACTATTTTGTTAGATTACAACGACGAATCTATGTCCTATAAGTACATGAGCGAGTTGAGTGAATTGAGAACCTCCTCCTTTGGAAGTTGGTTAAAAAGTGCTAATTATTGGGTCTAAAAGTATTCTATCTTTTATTACACATTTAGTTCAAGTATCTGTGCTTCGCTGCCGTACCAAAAAATTAGGTTTTATTCGCTAACCGTTGGAGGTACATGAAAAGTAATAAAGACCTTTCTGACAGAAAATTAAGTGTTAACTATGTATATGCCATCAAAGTTGGCGTTCTCTTTTTATTTAAAATGGAAATATGAAAGTCTGAAACCAAAGAGTGTAGTGACGTCACTAAAATTGACGCCATCTTTAAATAGCGCAGCCTATAGACTGACCAGTTAAATAAGCTACATCCCTGCTAATTTTCATGTTAATCGGATCAATAGTTCTAGCATGTTTGAGTAACACACAGACACACAGTATCTCATTTTTATATATTACTATACTAATAGTATAGATTAAGATAGGCTCTTTCAAAGACAATTCTGTAATATACAATAATGGAGCTTAAACTAAGATGGTAGACGGCCTAAGCCGAAGTTCATTCAGCGTTACGTGATTATCTTGTTGTCTGTCGGATCAAGCTTTGCGTGTCTGTGGCGCTTTTACACTGAGCTTGCAAGCTTTGAGCAGTCTATCGATTGGATTATTGCCTTGCGATACTCATCAATTACTTTTATTATCCTGGTGACGACCCACGTGGCGGAGCGGTCACCATACCGATCTGACACGCAGGTCCCGGGTTCGATCCCCAGCGAGACAGAAATGTAAATGATGAGTTTAGATTTCTGTTCTGGGTCTGGGTGTTTGTGTATTCGTCTTTGGGTGTTCATGATTCCCAGGACACAGGTGAAAATCCTACTATGGGGTAGAAAGCGTTTATGTTTATGTTTATTATAGGAAGGGTATTTGACGTGTTTTCGACTTATGTTGATCCAGCGCGAGATTTGTATCTCTTTCGTACAGTGGGTGATTCAGAACGCAAATTAAATGTGTCCAGTTAATGGGTATAAAGGATTTAATGGTAATATCTTATGAATTAACTTTTTATAGGTCAAAACATGCTGCAACAACGACAGTGGCGGCGTCAGCTCAGAGCGGAGCGACAAGATTAAAAAATAAATGTATAGAAGTATCTGAAGCACTAACTTATATCCTTAACCGTTTTCGTGGCTGGGTGGTTAAGTTTGCTTATTATGACAATATCAAATATTAACGTATAATGTAAAATAATTTTCTTCAAAACATTTAAGAAGATTATGAAATGGTTTCCATGAACAGAAAATGAAAGGAAACGGAAAATCAAAAATCATTACGTCCAACAGACTGCTAAAACTGTAAGTCAACGGAAATTATTCTCTTAAAAAGTAATATTATTTTAGACTCTGGTACTTTCGCGTAAAAACAGCAACGAAATAATTGTTCCACGAATAAAAAATAAAGTGTATTTTACTGTGAAGCCGGGTATGGCCCGAAGGTTTGAAGTACAATGTCACATAACGAATCTCCACGTCTTTGTTAATTAAACAAAGACTTAATTTTAATAAGTCTGGAATGGGAACACCCGTGGAATTATTTTCCGGACATTTTTGTACTGGGAGCTATCGCAAAATGTAAGGATAATGTGAGGATGAACTGGGTCAGGTCACGACAGTGACTACGAAAGGTGTATGATGGAAAATTATGCTCAATAAAATTAGAAAATGCTATAATACTGAATACTATACAACACCTCAGTGTACCATCATAAAACTAGCGCAGAATCACACGGAGTGGAAGACCATTGTAAACAGGGCTGTTCCTGATGGTCACGACCCTCAGTCATGGGGATTCGACTTAGAAAAAATACTACTGATTGGTAAAATAATACACTAACTAGAACAAAAACGAACTAAATGAAGAGTGAAAAGAATATCTATCATTATTTCTCCACAATCCGTGTGACGAAATGTTTGCATAAAATTAACGAATTTTGTTTTTACTCGATTATGTCAAAAGGAAGGTTATGTTTTTCGAGCATGTATATGTATAAATGTTAGCATGACCATTTATTTGGCACGTGCTAAAGCCCAAACGTCTTGTCGGATTATGACGTATGACATATCATTGAAATTGTCTTAGTTTGTAGTGGTATATGCTATATAATTAAAAAAATGGCGTCTGTAGAATAAATAGGTGAAAAAGAAAGGACGATTTTCTTTACTACCATGAGGATATTATGGGTGCTATTTTGACGAAAATTTATAAAATCGGCCAAGCGCGAGTCAGACTCAAGCACGAGGGGTTCCGTACCATCATCTATAAAAAACACGTTTATTGTAATATATATATATATATATATATATATTTAATTTTTAGTAT
>DWNE01004505.1:0-15090 GCA_018249875.1 Cecropterus toxeus
TCTTGACACTTCCTCCGACTCCGATTCCGACTCCGATAAATCAAATTTAAAAACTCCGACTCCGACTTCGGTTCCGAAAAATTAATTTTAAAAACTCCGACTCCGACTTCGGTTCCGATAAAACTACCTCTGTTACATCCCTAGTACATACAACCGTAAAGACTGAATTGTGAAGCGTTGCCACATTTTTTGGATTGAAGTAGTAGTATTTGGAACCTTTCCAGAAGTTTGACGGTGTACTGTTAGTCCGATCTCACATGAAATGTCATTCACGAACAGTAAAAGTATTCGCCTGACGGAACTGTCACACTACGTATCACATCACGTCACATCGGCAGCGTGGCGATATGAAACGCAGTATGTTAAAAGTTCGACCCTCTGAAAGACAGATATCTGAAAAATAAATATTCTGGGTCGGGGCGTTTATGGATACATCTTCATGTGTTTCCATGGCAACTAAGTCATAGGAAAAATTCTAGTACGGGCCTATGAGTAGGTATACGCTTTCCATACTATATTATTATTACTAGTTATATTAGTATGAATAAATTAATATAAAAAGTATTTAAAAAAAAAAGCTTTTTTCCCGTACAGTATGGAATTCTACAAATTAAGCTCTTTCATTTGATACCCATATTAGGTGGGTTGGACAACAATATGTATTCCACCATTTTGTTGCGGCGGCCATTTTGAAATTACAACAATATTGATTACATGTATTGCATTGTCATCAGAACTTAATGTGTGTTCTAAATTTCAGCTTAATCGGACACTGTGAAGTTGGCTAAATTCAGCTTGCAAGATTTGACCCAAACATACATACAAACATTGTAAGTTAAATAAAAGCTTTTAAAAATAAATAGAAGTAATATTTCTCTCTCAAAGAGCATTATTAAGGGCATAATTTGCCAGGTGATAGAACCAATGTAGTTCGACCGGGGAAGTACCACCATCAAACCTATTTCTAGGGTGAAGCAGTTCTTGCGTTTCGGTGGAAGGGTGTGGTTGCCGGCTCACTTTTATATGAGGCGACCATCTCAGTCCTCGGGAGTAGCAATGCATCTGTGATAGTCTTCATATAGAACCCCTGTTCTATATGAAGTTGCACATTGAGGACAGTCACATTGAGGATATCCCACACACTAATCGATCGATCATCGAGCGATGCTCCCAATCGATATTAATGCATTTTTCTGTTTGACAATATTCGATATACAATTGTTGACGTCACAAACTGGTTGATGTAAATTCCTATGGATCACACAATGGTTTAAACGTAGGTATGTTTAAAAACCCGGCCAAGTGCGAGTCAGCCTGCGCACGAAGAGTTCCGTACATTATATATAAAAACGATAAAAAATCACGTTAGCTGTATGGAAGTCCTCTCACTATTCATTTTATTCTGTTTTAAGTTTAGTTAATTTATTGCAACAAAAATACTTCATCTATGAAAATTGCATTATCTAGCTATCACGGTTTATGAGATATCCGTATCTCTATACGGTTCTTGAGATAACTGTGACAGACAGACAGGTCCCGTTTTTACCCTTTGGGTACAGAGCCCTAAAACTTATATGGTTTTAAACCTGCAATAATATTCTACTAGCTAAATAGAATATATCGAGACCTTATTACTTCCTGATAAGTAATTAAATGTACTTCACATAGCCTCAAGAGCATGCAAGGCTGTATCACAGAGCAATCATGACCGGCTCAATATTGCATTTCTATAAATAGTACGATCCATACGATTTTATTCAGAGGTATTCAACATTCGACGATCCGCGTGGCCGAGCGGTCACCATACCGGTCTGACGCGCAGTGGGTCCCGGGTTCGATTCCCGGCAAGACAATAACATGAATGATGAGTTTAGATTTCTGGTCTGGGTCTGGGTGTTTGTGTATTCGTCTTTGTGTATCCATGGCACCCACGGCACAGGAGAAAATCCTAGTGCTAGGCTATGAGTGTTGAAAGCGTGTTATTTTTTAGTAAAATGACAGATGCCAGATTTGTCAATAAAAAAAAATAATAAGGTTTTGTTACCACAAATCTAGGGCAGCAGCATCTTCCTGTGCAATATCAACATCCACTACGAACATAAGCACTCATGCACTGTGCGATGACTATTAGGAAACACCCTCATAAAGAAATTCCTATGTCCAACAGTGGACTTCAACAGGATGATGAATGAATGGGAACCACTTCCCGACTTAGCAAAATAATAAAGTATCGAAATTTGCTTTGTTCTTAAAATCAATTATATTTTTAGAAGATATTTATATTAGGACGCACTTTCGTTTGCAAAAATTAAGCACCAAAACGAGAGACAAAGGAATTGGCTAGGCCCGGTTATATCATATTTTATATTTGCATATACAATGTCCTACTGTTAGTGCATTCAGTAACATTAATTATTTCAAAATTTGCTAAAGAGAATACTGCTAATACACGTAAGAACGAATTATTTGAAGCTTGTAAGTATTTTATCGTTTTTACAATTAGCGAAAACGAAGAAGGTGGAAAAAATGCACACATGAGGGCACATTATATTCATTTATTTATCGGAACAGCCGCCGACCTTTTAAATGAATGATAAATGACCGAACGAACAGGCTTAGTAATAGGCTTCTCTAATGGGTCTTCTCAAAAAGGTTTACAATTCCTGATTCCAAGGATCAAATGGGATCTTCAATTGTCCAATAACAAACCCAGTGATATATTTACGTGTAAATAGATACGCATCGCTCAATTGGACGCATGCAGATCAATTAGATAGAATTGAGCCGCTTTCCAGAAGTTTCCATGCTAGACTTTGCTCCTGTTGCAATAAAATACAATGTCTTTATTTTGTGATAGTTTACCTGAAAGACTTTGTCCTGTCTTAACTATGAATTATGAATTTGAATTGGTAAGACCTACATAACATTTTGACGTTAAAAAAATGATCAAAACCTAACCTAATGAGGATTACCTCATTAGGTGAGGTTTTCGCACAACTTTCCTATTTTTTTCTTTTATAAAAAAACCTTCTCCTGACGGTAACAAACGTAACAAAAATTAGCGCAATCCGTTCACGCGTAATGTTACGACAAGGGAAATAGGGATTCATTTTTATATATATAATACATAGATAGGCCCACGGGGGACTTGCAAATTTTCAGTCACAATACTTTATCTTACACATCTACCGGACCGAAACACGTACCTACTGAACAATAATGAAAACAAATTTTGAATTGAAATTAATATGTGCATATACTTACTTACTCGTGACGTTCCAACATAATCCTCAAGGGTACCAACGGTGTTGTTATACTCAGTTAAGACTTATTTTATCTGGAGTTGATAGGAATGGAAGTCCATTGTCGGCATTGGTCACGTACCACGTCAAAAGGGGTCGAAATAAAAATTGTTTCAAATTGATTCAATAGGTACTTAAACTTAAAAAACTACCGAATTGATAACCTCCTCCTTTTTGAATTCGATTAAAAATACTCTAAATACCGTACTCAATAGCCAAATGCTAAGCTCGTATCAGGTCCCTTATATTCTCACTAGACAATATATTTAACTTTTAACAGAGTCCATCACTGTCGTCAGGACCCTTTTATAGATGTCTCAAAATTAACGCACACGTCATTCGATTAGTTGCATCTCATAAGAATTAAATATAAACGTGATGTCACTAGTTTAAGCTTACTTGTGAAGAATTTAATTATTATTTGTCTTCAGAATACACACTAACCAGTTTTACCCGACTGTTGCTAACGACCGACATTTCTGAACAGTTAAAGGTCATTATAAAATATCTTCATGTTTCGACAGCTGTACCTTTGAAAAACCTATTTTTCCCTTGACCACTTGTATAAAATATAATAGATACTTTATAACAAACGAGCATGCAGCCCACCTGATGGTAAGTGGTTGCTGCCACCTATGGACATCTAATAAGCTACTTTATATAGAACAGGGATTCTATCTGAAGTTGATCACAGATGCATTGCTACTACCGAGGAATAATATGGTCGCCTCATATATAAGTGAACCGGCAACCACACCCTTCCACCGAAATGCAAGAACTGCTACACGCTACAACTAGGTGTAGAGGTGGTACTTCCCCGGTCGAACTACTTTGGTTCTATTACCTGGTAAAATATTCTTGTTAACCGCTATAACAAGATAACAATAACAACGGCCCAACTTAGTCCTTAAGGGTAGGTCATCTGTTGTAGGTTTTGATAATTCGCGACCCATCTGAATATCGCGTTTAATATTTCTTGAAGCATTAATGACTGTCGTAACTGACCTACGAGCTAAGCAACGTCGCGCGAGGTCGGGAGTTGGATGGATGACAGCAAAGGCACAATTGTATGCTCACTTTTTTTTATATATCCAATTAGTAAAATGAGCATCCAATCTACCTGATGGTAAATGGACATGTGTTATGAACCTCAGGTAAGATCAGTCTTACCTAACGTAGGCCACAGATGCATGGCAACCCGTAAGGACCAAGTTCGAATGCCTCGTATAAGTATGTTTCGGAGAACACAACGCTGATTCTAGTGTTATCATGAAATAGCAGTTATTTCATCATATCAGAAGTATAATGTTTATTGTCGATTAGAAAACATTCGACAAGGGTTGATTCATGAATAATTTTATTCCACCAATCATTGCTGTGTAGTTAAGCAGGGAGCAATAGAAGATTATATGAGTCACTAGTATCGACAGTTCCCTCTACATCAATAACAGACACTCCAAAGGTAATAAGTCTGGTCCTGTTTAAATGCTTCTTAATCCCATAAACTTCCTATATATTACGTCAGGAGATAAAGACAAGCATCACTAACCATTCGCACCACCTGAGACCAGTTTATGCCGGTCGTTTACCTGAGGTCGACCAGTTTACGACTGGTATAGTCTGCGGCAGACCATGCCTTTGAATGTAGAAAATGTGTAGACAGCGCTACAAGTGAGTCTTTTTTCTGTACTGATTTTTTTTATATGAGAACGAAGTAACAAACGAGCATGCAGCCCACATGATGGTAAGTTGTTACAGCCACCCATGGACACCTGTGAGCAACTTCATATAGAAAAGGGGCTCTATCTGAAGTAGATCATAAATGCGTTGTTACTCCCGAGGATTAAGATGGTCGCCTATATATGAGTTATATTATAAAAAAAGTTAATTTGATTTGTTTGTAGCGCCAACAGCAGAATCTATTTTGATACTAATATTATAAAGCAAAATAATAAGATTTTTTATTGATCGCAATACCTTTTTTCATAATCTAGAGGCGACAAACAAACAGTCCACCTCGTGATGAGTGCCCATTGCCACCCATAGATATCTGTTATCACGCCCAGATAACATTGCTCTTACCGACGTTGATTACAGATGCGTTGCTAAGTACGTGTCTTACTATTAGTATTAGTGGTACTTCATATAAATAATATTCTATTGATCGTAGAGCCACGGGATTCAAATCATTAGACCCAGTATTTTGTCTGAGCAACAAAAAAATACATAGGTTGCGGGTTGCAGTTTTTCGCTGTAAGAAATTCAATAGCGCGATTAAGAGAACAGTCGCGCCATCTCTTGATAAATTACAGGAGGTTATCACAAGTATTTACTTACTATACACTTTCGAAACGCAGAGTAGTATAGTTAGTTTATAATATATGACGCGAACGTTATGCTTTCACATGTGAACAATACGCTTGAAATAAAAAATAAACAAAAAAAATGTGCAAATCATTCCCTAACTTCATTAATAATAAATATATCAATCAGATTTAACCAATATTTTTTATTGTAGTATTAATATTATTTCGCATTTCACGAGTTAAGCATCATATTATTATTAAATAACTTTACGTTGCAAAGTAAGTTTTACATAGGTATACTATTAACTCCATTCGTGACTGTGAAGTGTTATACGGCTTCATAGATAAGAACTCTACATTGCGTACGTCTTAAACTCGCTGTAACTCCTTACAATGTACATTAATAATATCTTATGATTCTACCGTGACCAACACAACACTAGAAAAAACAAACCAAGTAAGAAGGGATCCAGACATTACGTCACTCTAATATTATTTTTAGCTAGCTGACTGAACTTTGTCTCGCTTTAAGTAAAAATTTTGATTCCGAATAGGTAAGACTGACAGTTATGTCAAACGCCATAAGATTAGGGTTTACCAATTCGTAGTAAAGACAGGACAAACTCTGTTGGGTCAGCTAGTCACTAAAACCATGACGGTTACAGTTACATATAAATGCAACTTGCATTTATATGTAACTGTACGTCAATGAAATTATCAATGAAGCGTTGTCTTCCTTTTTTAGGCCCGGCTCTTTTTTATAAGAATTAAGCACATTTTTATTCTAAGAGTGAAATAGCAAACGAGTATGCAGTTCACCTGATTGTAAGTGATTTCTGCCACCCATATCTATAAGCTACTTCATATAGAACAGGGTTTCTATCACAAGAAGTCGATCACAGATGCGACTACTTCCGAGGACTAAGATGGTCGCTTCATATAAAAGTGAGCCGGCAACCACACCCATCCACCGAAACGCAAGAACTACTTCACGCTAGAAATAGATGTAGCATTATGTATATTGGTTCTACTATGGAAAATAACATATGTTTACTCTCCACGTCTACAGTCAAATTGGCTAAACTAAGACAGACTAATTACTCTAGAGGATATTAAGGGCATGACCACAGCATTAGGGACAACGTTATCGTTAATTAAATTAAAAAGCATTTGATACCCATTACATTCGTCTCTATATGTATCGACATCCAATTTCGATTAGTAGTTCGTTTAGTTAAGCACGTTAGGTGCGATAGCAACATTAACGAATACCCAAACGACCTACCGTATCTATCGTAATAGAATGGAAAATTAATTAGTCTATTTCTTTGTGGTACTAAAATAAGTACTTATTATATATATGAATTGTGAAGCTGTCTATAACACCATATTTGCGAGGCTAAGCCATCTTGCCCGATAGGGCAACGCGCTCAGAGGACTCCGGTTGCGTTCCTTTGGAGATCCCGGAGTCCACTTCGCCAAGGACGGCCATCGGGGGGATTTAGTGCTTTAAAAATCCAACATAACCTGGCCTCGCTCCCACACCGTCAGGTACCTTTTAAAGGTTTCCTCCTCGAAAACAAAAACAAAAGTCATCTTATTATGTTCTGGCAATTAATTATATAGAGTTTTCACCGCTATATCTATGGACATATGTATATGTCCTATTATTAGGTAGAAGGATTTTTTGATTATATTTATCTATCTATATTATCTACATTTGGTTGTATATTTATATTTGATTCGACAGCTGGATTCAGAAGGCACAGGGTGAATAAAGTAGCGCCATTCAGGGGAGGCCTATGTGCATCAGTGGACTTCGAAATACTGATGAATGGATAAGATGTAATGTTTCCTTAGTATCTAGTTATGTAAATAATAGTAGACATGGACAGACATTAATGTGCCATAAAATAAAATCTAGATAACGGCGCCTTTAATAAGCGTTCTGTCTAACGTCCGTTATTATTTATTATTATTATTATGTCCAATTTACCTACAAAACATCGATGTCAGACAATTTCAAAAGGCAGAAATTGACAAATTTTGACTATTGTGACTAACTTTCGCATTTATAATATTAGTAAGTGTACACAAAGTGTACAACCGCTAGTTCTCCGAACCACACGCGACATGTCAACATGACAACGCATGGGATGATAGATGGTTTTTCTGAAATATTACAAACTAGCCTTCCGCCCCAATGACGTCAATTTGAGACAAAAGCATTTTTACTAAGACTAAACGCTAATAACATTACTTATGTTGTTACTAACTGTTGTATGTTTAAAAAAAAAGACGCTTTCTACACTCATAGCCCCACACTAGGATCTCCTGTGTCGTGGGTGCCATGGATACATAAAGACGAATACACAAACACCCAGACCCAGAACTAAAATCTAAACTCATCATTCAGATGCCTGTCTGGCCGGGGATCGAACCCGGGACCCACTGCGCGTTAGATCGGTATGGTAACCGCTCCGCCACACGGGTCGTCTAGACGTTTGAACGTCATTTTCTTATTCTTCCCTTATTAGTGCGTACGCCTACCAGTTTGTTACCTCAGCATAACTCCACCTTACGCTCCATTTGCTGCAAATGCTGCTTTTGTGTCAGCGTGAATAAGTAGAGTATGGTATGCTGAGGCAAAGTCGACGGGTTTAACTGGAACTTAAAACAATTATGCATTAAGTCGGAATATTTAATTTTAGGGTTCCGTACACAATGGGTAAAAACAGCCCTATTACTAAGTCTCCAGGCGGTAGAACCAATGTAGTTCGATCGGGGAAGTACCACCGCCACACCTATTTCTAACGTGAAGCAGTTCTTGTGTTTCGCTGGAAGGGTGTGGTTGCCGGCTCACTTATATATGAGGCGACCATCTTAATCCTCGGGACTAGCAACGTATTTGTGATAGACTACAGATAGAACCCCGGTTCTATATGAAGTTTCCAGGTGTGGCAGTAACCACTTACCATCATGTGGACTGTATGCTAGTTTGTTACAGTCTCTGCTATTCGTCTATCACAGGTCTTTGTCTTCAATACTTTTATCCTAATGAATACTCATTCGATTTTTTACGGACTGTGTATTACTCTGACCGGTATAACAATAAATACTCAAAATAACATAAAACAAATAATAAAGGATATTCCCCCTACAAGAACCCATCTTTTGGTTTTTTATCTATTGATCCGTAATGGATGGACACTTCAAGATTTGTCCTTGCATCTATATGTATAATAATAATTATTATTTATTTATTTCAAGCAACAGTTACCGATAGTTCTAATATTACCTTTATAATTTCATACTGACTTATATATCAATGCACAGCCCAAACTAGTGTACCTAGAACCCTAAAATTTCGTACGTGGGTTCCATTCATGGTGTAAGTGAGCGATAAAGAAGCATTTTTAGAAATTCAATCCCTAAGGAGTTTAAATGAGGGTTAAAAGTTTGTATGAAAGTTCGCCAATTTTGAAGCAAACTCCATGAAACCCAGTATCTGGGTTTACGGGTAGATAATTAATGCAAACAGATACAGATAATATATGTAGCTGCTACAGAACTGTATATTTTTATTAAAAACTTACCCTTCTCCTGACGCCGACAGGTGAAAAAAGTAGACTCGTATAATATTAATGCAAAAAATGGATTCGGTACAAAGGCATTCAAACTTCCGCGTAACAACATTAACGATATGAAATATTGTTTATAACAATAACAAGACGGATGGCAGCCTTCACCTGAACTCAATGGCTAGGTTAAGGGCGACTGCGTGTACGCAAACAAATCTATACATATAATAAAATTTCCTCGTGTCTGTGCATAACAAATATTTTCACGACAAAATTTCATTAACGGACTAAGAATCTTCCTAATAATATAAATGCTAAAGTTTGTTAGGATGTATGTTATATTTATTTGTTTGTCTCTGTGTGTAAAAGCGATCGAAACCACGGGACACGGCTAAACTATACAAATATTTGTCTTTTATAATATAGAAGTTGAACCGTTTAGTAAATGGCCGTTCATGTACACCAGTAAGCAAATTCATATAGAACAGGAATTTTATCTGAAGTATCACATATGCGTTGCTACTCCCGAGGACTGAGATGGTCGCCTCATATAAAGGTAAACTACAATGCCAAATCATCATTTGTCATCCCACAGACAAGGTAGTAGAACTTTTTGTGGGTTTACTCCGGAAGCACGACCGTTAGACCTATTTCTGCCTAATAACACCATTGTCGTGCCTGAGTTCTGGTCTAGCTGTGGTAAGGGAGACAAACTCATCCGAAGCGTTCCAACTTAGTCCTCGGCAACAACGCATCTGTAGCTAGTCCCAGTAAGACTGATCTTATCTGAGGTTGATTACAGATGTTCGTGCCACTGTGGTAACTACCATCAGTTGGACTGCATACTGGTTACCTTTTTTTTTTCGAGGGGGAAACCTTCAAAAGGTACCCGACGCCGTGGGAGCGATACCGAATTATGTAGGATTTTTGCTGCACTAAACAACCCCCCGCCCTCCTCCCTGGTGGCCGTCCTCAGGGCTGTGTGGCGGACTCCGGTATCTCCAATGGAAAAGAACCGGATTCCTCCAAGCACGATACCCCTTTTGCCTCTTTCCCCGTGATCATTAGCGCTCACCGTGCTTTCACGTATTTACGACGGCATGCGACCACACATGCCGCCGTCCTTCCCGGGATCACTTGACTGGAAGGCTCGAGACCCCACTGTTGCCGCCCACAACCACAGAAGCCCCCTGTTAGTCGCCTCTTACGACAGGCAGGGGATATCGTACCCCTATTCTAGTCCCGGTACTACAGGGACAGCATGCTCGTTTCCTACGTCCATATAATTTAAAAAAAAAAAACATATCGGCTCATCCATTTACGATGTATGATGCCACAAACAAACATGCAATGTAAAACTTATAACACGCGGTGCATTTTTTGCATCGGGGATAATTTATACAAAAATGATCCGAACAGTATAACTATCGGCTCTACTGCACTCGCGAATTACCTACTTTCTCTACCTGCGTCGGACAAAGATCGCTCGTGATCCCGGCTCTTCCTGGTCCTCAAGTCACGATTGACGCGGTAATATAAGTCTTGGTCTGTCTCCACGGACGAGGTGCACCCGTCATTTATCGCGTCTTTCTATAGAAAACGATGTTATGTCATTTATCACATATTACTCACAAAACCTATAGTCTTTACGTATTTTTTAAGGTTTTTAGTAACTTGCCTTTAGTGGTGCCTGTGGTTTTAGTTTCGGATTACTTCATCTGTTTTTGTGAATGTCGTAGAAGGCGACAATGTGACATCTACAATATCGATCTCAGATAACATCAGAGTCTTACCTAAAGTTTATTTATACACTTATTGCGTCGAATAAGGCAGATATTGGCCTTACCACACCACTTAGACCAGAACACAGCAGTGCTGCATACTGTTTGTATTAGGCAGAAATGTTTAAGTTATGTTAGGAACCAATGGCGTAATTATAGGGTTGCCACCCTGGCAGAATGGTGTTAGCGCCCCGGACTGGCGGAGCCCCCAGCCTAAGAGGCCATGAACTTAAAAATGACCCAACCTGTGAAGAAAATTTTATATAAGGGCTTTGATCAATTAAAGTGAGATACAATCAAATACCATAATACACAATTTCAAATGAATAATTAATATTTGAACCCAAAAAAATAGTTTTTCTTGGGCCCTTCCAATGAATTTGATAGGGGCCTCAGATTTTATTGGACTAAAGTAGCAATTGAGCATGGAGTGACTTGACTTAAGTGGTCAATGCCGCCCATGGACATCTGTAAGCAACTTCACATAGAACAGCGGTTCTATCTGAAGTTGGTCACAGATGCGTCGCTACTCACCAGGAGTACGATGGTCGCCTCATATATAAGTGAGCTAGACTCTTCCACTTAAATGCAAGAACTGTTTCACGTTAGAAACAAGTGAACTACACTGATCCTATCAACTGCTAAGACGGTATAGTTACGCCACTTTTAGAAACTGTACCGTGGAAACAAACACCGAAGATGCACAAAGTTCAGAGAGTCGATAAATAAACAAGTTTATTGATTGTCAAAGGTGTCAACGCCTTGTAATTATGTTGTCGTGAAATATCGCGATTGCATCCTACTTGTTTTCTATGAAGAGGCTAACGGATCTATAACAGGAGAATCGTTAATGTTTAACCTATAAGAATATCCGCGTAACTTAAAACGCATACCTTTGATTAAGCAGATGATATATTTATCTATATTTATATATAAAATGCAATCACACGAGAACAACTGGTAGGAATTACATGAAAATTTGCATGGATATAGCTTATGGACTTGGTCAACTTATATGCTTCTTATTACACCCGTGCCCACTTCGTTGGACATTAATAAAAAATGATGTATCTGTGTGCAATCATTATTTCTACTCATAAAGCCAGATACGAAGTTTCATAGAGCTTGGTTTAAAATTGGGGAATTTTTATACACATTTTTAACTTCTATTTAAACCCCTTACGGTTTGAATTTCTAAAAATCTTTCTCTTATCGCTCATTTACACCATACAGGAATTTTTGTACCAAATTTAAGGGGTTCTACGTACAGTGGTTTAGGCTGTGCATTGATATATACCTAAGTCAGTGAATCGGAATTGCCTTTTTTACATATTTTTCATTATTCGAAAAAGTGTCAATTTTTATTACGTCACTACGTCAGCCTTTTATATTACTTTGCTATATTGTTTTAATTGTCACCTTTACATTTTAGTATGTATATCGCGAAACTTAATACGAGTACTTCAGTCGGTTATTAAAATCTAATAATTATAGTGCCTTTTAGCTTCACTAGGACTTTCACCTTTGTCGTGGGTCTCACAGATAGTCAAAATTCATCTCTTTCATATCCTTCTAAGCAAACATCAGCAGCTTTTCAGCTACTATTTGCTATGATATTTTCATAAGGCGTTTTATGCAACAACAGAATTAGCTTTGCTTAACGTCCGAATAAAGGCGGACGTAGGCTTTTTAAAGCTATGATTTAAATTAAACGCATGTCCGGCTTTTGTTAGGCTATTTTATTTTGACCACAACATGCCGCTCAGACGGCATGTTTTGGTATTTTAATATTATTTTGGTATTGTTATAATACATATATATTTAGATTCATCTATTTCGTAGAATACATTTAATATCCATACTGTCATAATAGTAAAAAAATTCGTCCCTCCTCCCCCTTTTTCCTCTATATCCTGGCGCCATTTTTAAAAGTCATTATACAAACTGAGACGATTCTAATGAAATGTCATACGTCACAATCCGTCAAGCCGTTTAGCCGTTTATAGCACGTGTCAGAGTAATGTACATACATACAAACAAACATACATAAATATACATACATACGCTCGAAAAACATTACCCTTCTTCTGTCGCAATCGGATAAAAATATGAAAGTCACTAAAATAATCGCAATCTTTAAATAGTACAAAATATATCGAAATCAATAGAAACTTTATTATATAATTTGTCAATTAAACATTATTATTATTATTGATTTTGTTATTTTTTATTTATAGGAACTTATAAAATGACTAGATTATTAAGCTACAGCCCGTGGCGTAGCGAGGGGGGAGCGGAGGGGCGATACTCCCCGGGCGGCACATTTTTAGGGGCGCCAAAAACAGATTTGGCAGCTTGTTTTAACATCAAATTAGATCTTGTCGTTTATTTTGGCGTCAAGTTACATATTGTCGTTTGTTTTTTATCGTTAAGTTAGATATTGTCGTTTTTTTTTTGGTCGTCAAAATTTGTAAAATGTGTGGCGAGTTCGACTTCCGTCCCTGGCGGCGTAAGCCACTGGCTACAGCCATGGAAATCGGACCAGTGATTCATGCGATTGAGTAACAAACAGACACACACCACCTCCCGTTATATATATCAGTTTAGTTTTTTTTTATCAGACTGAAGTAGCAAACGAGCATGCAGTCCACCAGATGGTAAGTGGTCACTACCGACCATGGATATCCGTAAACAACTTCACATAGAACTGGGGTTATATCTGAAGTCGATCACAGTTGCATTGCTCCCGAGGACTAAGATGGTCGCCTCATATACAAGTGAGCCGGCAACCACACCCTTCCACAACGCAAGAACTGCTTCACGTTAGAAATAGGTACCTCCCCGGTTGAACTACTCTACCACCTGGTTATTACGTCGCCCTACGTCATTTGCTAACCTATATACGTGGTTGATGAGTAACATTGCCAGAATTAATGACTTTCCTTCCGTGAACATACATAATTCCCATATAAAATTTCACCACAATTGCGGTAAAATTAATTTCGTGATATTGAGGAAATTAGTGCAATATTTCCTGCAATTATATTATTAGGGTTGACGCATAAACATGTTACTAATTCATTCAAAGCAACCGTCTGTCTGTCACCATTGTCTATTGAAATTACCTATACTAATATTATAAAGCAGTAAAGTTTGTTTGGTTGAACGTGCTAATCGAATTGAAAAAAAATTATCGTGCTAAATAGTACATCGTGGAAGACTTTATTCTATACAATATCACGCTATGTGTGTTTGTCTTTAATAGATGGTTCTTTAATAAGCACGGGTGAAACTGCGTGGCACAGCTAATTTATTATATTTTTAGTTGTATTTTTGAGGTTGTAGAAGGGTGTCGTTTTGCCTAATAACAGCATTTTTCTGCGCTGCTGTGGTCTAGTCAGAAGGACAATACCATCTTTACCATAAGGGCACTCGGGGCCAGTGCCCAGGGCTCCCATCCGCAGAGGGCCCCGAAGGACCAACTATTTCTCTCATAAAGATTTGTGGGGCGCCAAAACAAGATTTGGCAACCAAGTTAGATATTGTCGCTTTTTTTTTGGTCGCCATGTTAGATATTGTCGTTTTTTTTTTTTTTGGTCGTTAAGTTAGATATTGTCATTTTTTTTTTTTGGTCGTCAAATTAGATATTATCGTTTCTTTATTGGTTGTCAAGTTAGTTTTGTTTTGGTTAGATATTATCGTTTTTTTGTTTTGCCAACAACTTTTTTTGTTTCTTTTCATTTTAAAAGGGCCCCAAATTCTTGTATGCCTAAGGGCCCCAACATAGTCTAAGACGGCCCTGCTGAAGAGTGTAGTAAAGGTTTAATCCAGCGCGGGGCCTGTAGCAAATTCTATCAGAAGGCCCTTGGTTTGCTATAGGCTTTCAAATTAAACGTATTAAATATCTCACAACGCTGTCACAAATTTCCCACCTTCCATTGTCCGCATATTGAGTTTCAACATTTACTGGATAAGGCTTAAGACTCAACATTGTTTATACATTAATGGGTACAAGTCAACGGCTAAGTCACACAACATTAAATAATAAAGAAATCTTAGTATGGAACCTTAGACTTGGCACGACTTTGTCTAGATTTTATTACTTTTTAGAGATAAACAA
>DWNE01004506.1:0-15090 GCA_018249875.1 Cecropterus toxeus
GACAGAAATATGAATGATGAGTTTAAATTTCTGTTCTGGGTCTGGGTGTTTGTGTATTCGTGTTTGTGTGTCCATGGTACCCACTACACTGGAGAAAATCCTAGTGTGGGGCTATGAGTGTAGAAATCGTGAAGACTCCCCTTACTTTTTCCTTATCATAGGTTGAAAAAACATTCAGAGATTTTTTGAACTCCCTCTTAACCGATTGCCTATTACGCCTTTGTCTATACCTATTTGTACGTTTATGTTAAATCATCGTATTCACTTACAGATCAACGATGCTGTTTATGTTCCTATTGAAGTTAATTCTGTCAATGAAAGAATAAGTACCCTACAACGGTAATTACATGCAGTAGGTACAGGTTAATTGGTTTTGTTTACCTATAAGATATACCATACGACATGTGCACTAATTACACATAAACCCAAAATATTATGTCATTAGAAGTTTCTAATCAGGGTAACTGAATGCGCACTTTGGCTAATTATAATATTTTTGTATACGATCATAATCGTTATGGAAGTACCTACATTTGTAAATACAATGGGTTTGTTCAAAATATGTTAAAATAATGATGTAATTTTTCTAATCCAAAAAAACTCCTCAAATATTATCTTAACAAATGCCTTTATACTTATTTTTAAAAATCTTTGAACAAACAATATCCATTAAACGTTTTGATGAAACAAAAATAAACAAAAATTTCAATCGTTTGGACGTTTCATCAAAACGTTTGAACGCATAAACTTCTGAGTGATGTACTAAAATCTAAACATTTATTTGAAGAATGGTAAATAAAGCTATAATGTTAATTTCATCAAATATTGAAATACAATATAGTATAACACAATATAACATAATACTTACTGATATTATAAAGTATTCAGTTTATTAGACTGTTTTTTGGGATATGTTAAATGTAAACAGTGACATTAGTGCCACAATCCGGAGGGTAGGTACTAAAGGATCTTAAATCTGGTGGATTTTGATTTATTTTTAATTAATTGCTACCAGACTTAACAAGACAAACTATATTTTCACCTGACTGCGTCATATTTTGGATTTATTGTCCAAGTATTTCAAGACGTGAGGTGGTAGAGTTCAGTTAGAGATATACTAAAATAAATTGTTAACATGCTTCATAAATATCTTATCGCAACTTTTTATTCCAATAATTGTAAATGATATGTTTACACGTTTACATAACCTTTGTTCTTGTATCCAATTAACTTGTCAAATGTGTATTATGAAACATAACAATACATTTAGAAATTGCATTGCATTTTACCAATAATAACAAGATAAATATGTAAATTGAATGCTATGTTACATTTTAATTGCCATAATAAGTGGCACAGTGTATATAGTAGTACTAGTGAGCCGTAATAAATCAATCGTGGATTATTTTTCTATTATTATGTAATTTTTACAGTACTTGTTTTTATGGACGATTTAAGTTAGATTAAAACACTTACAATCTAGACGCTCTAGTCTCTACTAGAAGCGGTCACTGTGACCTTGCAACGTTGGTTCCAGAGCGGAAATTACAGCCATTCATTGACAACCGTACAATTAATATTTTTTCTTCTACAGCGAGCCATTAGAACGCAAAGAAATACGGAAGTAATCAAAAAGATCAGAATGTAGAGTCGCACTTCCGACTCCATCTACGACTAAGACACTTTAGATCATTATATTATTAATTTGAAGTACACATATCTGGCATTGATGTTTATTGAATTGGATAACAGACAGGAAATAAACTATTTCAGTTAGAGATCAAATGATTGGCTAAAATAAACGTACCTATAGATTTTTACGATTAAATAATATGTACATTCTTAGCTTTTTGAATCTGGAAGAACCTTTATGTTTACATTTTTTTACATTTGAACTTTTTGGTACATTATATATTTTTAGGAATATAATATATAAATACTGTTTCTATTATCTGTGTATAATGTTAGACAATTGAAGTAAGAACAATATCAGCGCAAGTCAAACGAAAAACGGTTATGAACATCCACGTATCTTTCGATAAAAACATTGCAACTGTAATGACGCTACGTTGATTATTATTCAGCTCATTCGGGTTTAAGTAACCACAATCTGTTGTTTTACTAGGTAGTTAAGATAAATAAATCAGAGTGAGATAAACAAGGCCGAGGTCGCGGGTCGCCGCTGATCCATGCGCGAAGCGCCTCTGCTTCTACAAAAAACAGTTTTTCATGTATTTTAAATTACTTATTCGAAACAAAAATTTTAGATCATTCGATTTAATGTATTTCTAACTGTATATAATTCAAGTATTGGAGTACCTGATAATTTGATAATTTTTTGTGATAACCAATATTTAAACGTAAATTTTAGATTAAGTGCCGTAAACGTATGTAGTCATAGAGTTAACTTTACACACGTTTCCGATGCAAATAACCCTTTAATGAGCATTATGAAACAGGTCGTATCAATTGAATACAGTAACGTAAAGATTGTGTATTGGTGACAAGCTAGCGACTCCGCACTTCGTTCGTAGTAGCCCTATCTTGCGCCGCGCACGCGACACACTATGACAGACATGTCCGTCCTGCAATCCCCTCAATTGAGTAAATTGCTTCCAAATATACCCGTCTATATGTCTATTTGAGGTGAACAGTTTATTTTACGATCACAATAATCATCTAGTTGATATTGTTTTTGGCAATTGATATCGAAATTACGCACATCCGACGGTAATATTATGTGCGACTCGATTAATGATATAGCCGTTTCTATTTATTATGACAAGCGAGCCTGCGACGGAAATAAGTAATAACAGCTGTTTTATTTTTAGTTTATTTCGGAGTACTTATGGTAAAAATTGTATTGGTTAGTTTGCTTTCCAGTGACATTTTTCTTGTGTATTACTGCTATGTCTATGTATGTAGTAGCAAACCGGTGTAATAAATGCAATCATGCAATCAATGTTATAATACCGGAATGATAAAACGATTACCGGCACTGCTCATTAAATAATTTCTAAACCGGATGTTTTCCTCATAACGTACCTTAATTTCCTGTAGAGGGTTCAAGTTGAATTTTCTTTCAGTCATGCACATACCTTGTATTATTTTTTAAAATATTAAAAATTGAAATACCTACTGAATTTCTTATGCATATTTTTAAATTTTGAGGAGAGTGACAATTTTGCTCCTCACTTAAATCACTACGATTGTACGCTATTAGAATCATATAAAGAGATCGAGTGCGAATTTTTATATGTTATTGCTACTCTCTTCTTCATCGTCGCAATGTAAAGTAATGTACTGCGACAAAATGACGTTCAGAAGGGTACGATATAACGAATAGAACTGTTGGAAGGCACTACATGACGTACGCAGTATATACTTAGTCTTCAAATTTAACAAGAGAGACTTCGCCATTTTGAATTCATGTCGATCGTAATATGTTGATATGTCAGAAAGTAAAGTAATAATTAAGGTTATTTTAAGCGCCAAATCTTCATTTAATGTAAACAAACCCTAAAAACAATACAGAATCTACAATCGTGTTTTTCGAGTGGCCTCACAGCAACGTGTAGTCATTATATACGACAAGGTTGAGTGACCCTGGCGGACGCAATGTCACCGAAAATCAGAAAAAGGGCAAAAATTGTTGTTTATCAAGGATTTGCACGATTAAATTTACGTCCATCGACCATAATAAATAAACCTGTTAATTTTGACACATATAAATACTTGATTTTACTTTGTTTATTTATAAATTTTACACTGTTAATTTTTTAATATTAATGATCATAATGCCGTTATGACAATCAGATTTCGAATTTTTTACTTAATTTTAATTTCTGCACTTAAATAAAACAATGAAAACCAAAGTAGTAGTATATTTTGTTAAATTAATTCAGTTCAACGATTACACCTGTTCGTAAGCACCTACAATGTAATCACCTGAAAACGAAATAATTTTGACGATTAATGTTGTCGAGAAATCGTGTAGTTTTAACTTGAAATTGAACTCGAACTTGAACCTTAATTTCAATATAAAGTCTGAATTCCAAATTTTGTATTCATTATGTACCTACCTGTTACGTGGATTTTATATATTTTCCTTGAATGTATTTAATTACATTCTACTTAATATTTCCACAAGATTTAATTTAATTTAGTGTTATTGAGGCAACAAAGCAGACAGGCTTAGGTTTCGTGTTTATCTAACGTGGTGGTGAATATTTCTGTAATAATAATCACTTTTTATGGTAAAAAGACTATTTCGGTGCAATTCATTCTAGTTATGAGTCCACGTGAAGGTGGGTACCGTCGTGTGAACATTTACAATGGTACGAAGTGTAGGCAATTTAGTCATACTATTTCTAATTGAACATTGTTTGAAGAGATCCATGCTTGCGTAAAGAAATAAAATGTTTGTAACTATGTTACATGGACTCTAAGAAGGGGTCAAGTCGCGACAATCTCAGCGTATTAAATCATATTAATATGGTGTTGGTTTTCTCATTCTTAAGATATACTTATCCATGCCATACCTAATTCGCATATCAGGAAGTTACCATTAATAAAATAATTAAAATGATTTACAATATTTTACACCTGCGAGATGTTCTCAAATTTAACTCCGTCATACGATATTATAAGTACCTCCTATCTTATATTAATTTATAAAGGTATTAAAAGTAATATGTACCTAAAACTAATTAAACAGTAACAAAATGACGAAATAACACTAGCAACTTTAAGTCTCCTTCTACACAAAATTATACAGTTTTACAGAACGTAAATCAAGCATACGATAGCTTTAGATTGTCAAATTTTGTCAAACGTCCAGGAAGTTATTAGGAACAATAAACACGATTTATCATTATAAAAACGTTTATAAAGCTCGGCGCTCGCGGGCGGTGGTGGCGAAAACGTTCGATAAGATAACGCGTGACATGTCTAACAAAAACCATGTATCACTCGTTTTTCGGCGCTTGTTCATCAGATACTAAGTACTATGTAAATTAGACTAATATTTAAAAAACTTTTCGCTTGTCAGGTATTTAAGATGAAGACGTAAATTTGTTTTAACTAAAACATTGTGACAATTCGAATCTTTAACAAATAGCCCACGTCGGAAATGTCAATTATATATGCACTTAAAATGATTAGGACGACACTTTGTGTTATCACTATAATAATTAGTAAGTAGGTACCTACGTTCACATGTACGAAGATAAATATATATTAACGGTGCAAGAAATATTCTGACAAGCAATGTATGTTCCTATAGCTATAGTAATCTTGACTGATTGCCTATAAAGCTGAATGAAAGGTATTGTGTTTACATGGATTATGATGATATACAACACTGTTCATTAGATAAGAAATATATTTAAGATATATCTAACAACAGTTATAATAACAATAACAACAATATATAACAGTTTCTTACGGTGTAGGTATATTTAAGTTGTGTTAAATATATTTACTTAGCAATATTATTAATTTGTTCCTAGGACCAGCCACCTGGATAGAGAAGTTTCCTGAAGCCCGAGGCGCGAGGCAGAGTCCCGTGGACATCGACACGTCGCTCGCAAGCAGCGGCGGTAGCGCCCCACCCCTCGTATGGAAGTACTCCGTGAACCATCCCCGATCCGTCGTCAATCCAGGCTACTGTTGGCGAGTCGATGAAAATGGATACGAATCGGGTATATCACTATTTATTTAACCGAAGAGCGATCATAGGAGGTTTTCCGTTTCCAAAATGGCTCTCTTCAGATAATACTTACGTATGAGTAGTTATTTGACATTCTTGTGAAATTTACCTTTTATTTCATTTTTAAATTAAAATATCATTTATCAAAATTGATTTTTAAAGAACGATTTTTTAAACATCAACAATTAACTCCGCTTCGGAAGGTTCCGATATGAAGAAGAATCGACAAAAGAAATTCGATACTCTTTATGCAGTCTAGATACAAGTACCGTATCTGTGCCTGTAATTGACCTTATTTTCAAGGTGACACCTCTCAATATATCCGTATATGAAAGCACAAATAAAAAAAACTATGTTATTTTAAAAAAACATGCAAGGCCCCGAATTAGACATACATCATGAACGGAAACTGAAAACACATTATCTAATGACTTTGAAAGTATGAATTTAAATTAAAAAGTCTGTCGTAGTTACTCGAAGATAGGTACTTACGCGTGCACGAGGCTTATGTTTAAGTTCAATTAAAAATATGCAAAAGTGTTTTTAAACATGACATCAACACTTGTTACGGTTTTTATGCAACAATGTCACTGCACAGACCTTTACATACTTTTTGTCATTATTAAAAAATATTAAACAATCATTTTTGCAAGTAAACTTAGATTGAAGGTTGCCATTGTTTTAATGCCACATTTTAAATCAGTTTTAAACTTACACGTAGATTAACTATATAGGTTTTGGCTGTACTATTTTGTTAGTTTCACTGTTCGTCCAAACATTCTAAACCATAAAAATGCATTACAAACACGTCAGACTTAATTCAACTTAGATCATAAATTTTCTTCTAAAGAGAGTAAGTAATATTCAAACAACTCACTTTTTTTTGTAAGTAACAGTAGTATACTCTGTACATATGTAGTAAATGTAATTATATTAAATATCAAGCATTTCAAGTAATGTATTGCCTCTTTAAGCGTAAGCACGTCTGGTAATATTACGAATACACGCTGCTTAGGATAAAGTGAATCACCTAGATTTACATAAGGGTTAAAACGAATTTCCAATTCCTTCGAGTAGGAACAACCTTCCCCTTGTTATGAGTCACAGCACAGAGTTTCCCTCTTTCGTAATGTTATTAGTAGGTACTAATTAAGTTCCAATTTTCTAAAGGGATCCTATATAGTAAAGTAGGTAAATTCTGAACCCGGCGTTTTATTCACGTTCCCGCTACGGTTATGAATCATGGATTCGTGTAAAAATACATATCTATGTATTTTTACAAGAATTTTGTTTTGCCCTCGTTGAAATGTTTGTGTTTTTGCACCGACTAGCTGTACATAAGGCACATGAATACAAAACTGTTGTTGCAATGAACTTTGCCGAAGACGTGCCTAGCCTACAAATGTTTCACCTTAAATCTACCCGTGTAGCAGCACCATTTCAAAATATTTTATTGGGCTGGAACTTAGGTCGGCCAAATTCTACGCCGTACGTCTCAACTAAATTACCAATTAAATACGGTTTTCTCGGCGTAATTTGAAGAACCTAATGCCTTACTACAATGCTGATTAGTTAGAGAATAAAATATTGATTAGGTTTAAGTACGTCTCCTTTAACACATTACTGAAATCTTCAATCAACAGTGTTTAACACTGCTGTTATTATGCAGAAATAGACCTGACCGTATTGACTCCGAAGTCAAACTACAAAGGGTTCCGGCTAGTGTCTGACCGAACGTCCATTTTTTCCGAAACATCAGAAACTTAGTTCTAAATTGGTTAAAGTGATTTTTTAACTATCTTTATTTAAACTTGTATAGATCTACGTCGATAGAATCTGAATAACTTGTAGAGTCCATGAAAATTATTTAGATACTTTTCCGTAACGATAACAGTTCAAATAATGTGAATTTCAGACACAAATGGCGACGCAAGCCTACAATGGAGTTTTCGTTTTCCTTTGCGCTTTACTATTTCCATCCTGGTATCGTGTATTCGCGACAGTTTGTTCAATATGAACCTATTACTTGCTAGAACCTTAGGCTTCGGGTAAAACATCGGCCTATTTTGGCCGAAGCTGAAAGTTTTACTGAAAGTGGATTTTACGTCGAAGGTAGCCGAAACCGAAGCCAAAGCAAAAGCTAAATTAAAGTATGTTACCAGCAGCTCATACCTATCGATGTTACACAGGTTTTAATGTTTTGACCTGATTGTTTACAGAATTACGAGGCGGACCGCTAGGATCTGACGTATACAAGCTGGAACAATGGCATTGCCACTGGGGCGCGGTCAACGGCGAGGGTTCCGAGCACACTGTGGATGGACGCTCCTTCTCCGGCGAACTTCACCTCGTTCATTGGAACACCACAAAGTACCACAGCTTCACTGAAGCCGCTGGTCAACCCGACGGATTGGCGGTTTTAGGCGTATTACTAATGGTAAGTTAGATACATTATATTTTAACTTAACGCTTACATAATAAATTATTGGTAAAAAATACTATGTTCTCAATAGCGTTTAGGGAGCATCTAAAACATCGAGCTACTACCAGTATACAATTTGTTTCATAATGAGTGACTTATCGTTTTTGCGAAAGATACGATAAACAAATGTGATGCTCGTAGGAATGATTATATATGTAAGTAGATATAGCATTTTTTGATGACTCTATATCATATATACTCTGTCTTATTCGATGTGAACAAAACAATTGAATTATTAGTAAATTATTAGTTTACTATGAAAAAACTGAGTATTTGCGGCATGCGTGTTAAACTAAACCCTGCGTCCCAACAAATCAGCCGTTCAGAGTTGATTGAATGCATCCGTCACACGAACAAATTTAGTATGTGAACCCTAGTGGCGACAATTCACACTGAACAAAATTACTTATTAAAGACACATACTGAAGTTTTAATCACGGTGTTAATATTAGTACCATACCAAACACATAAACAACATTGCAATATGCTGGTTACGTTAAGTACCTACTGCTTACGTAAAGAAAATTAAGTAAGGACGTAAATCTAAGTTAATATTTGACGTTCTTAACCTATTTCCCTTTTCCATTAAATCTGTTGATATGTCGACTCATACCTAAGATTTTATAAATATTTACAAGATTATAAAGAGGAAATAATAGTAAAATAATGCCTTATGTCGGTGAAGCGGGAAGCCTCGCAACTCAATCCTTTTAGAAACGTCACTCACCTGCAGGGGTATCAAAGGTCACGCACTACGTTTGTATAGCGTTGCACACATCTGCATGTTAATACAGTAATTTAATATAGAGGGTTTAGAGCTAAATTTATACTACATGAAAGTATTAGAACATCATGATGTAAATAAACTAGCAATAAAAAATAGGTAGGTAGGGTAATAGGTGTATTACGTTTATATCTACTAGCCAATTATTACTTAACAATCTAATCTATTTTTATTTCATTTTACATAGCCTAATAACTAGACTATTTCTGGAGTATGTACATGTACCTATGTACACATAGGTACAGTTCGCGAATAATAATAAAATTAAAAACACATTCCCTGACTATTTTGTAACTCTATTTTGTAGACTAGTTTTTTTAGTCACTGTTAATAAGCAGATCAAGTTACATAAGCAGTTATAAAAAGGTTACCTAAGCCATAATTTTTAAAACCTGTTTACAGTGTTAGTGTAATAAAAAGATAAGATCTCTCATGTGACCAATTTTATAATTCACATTTTATCTTGTGTCATACTAATTCATAAGCTGTGTCTCAGCCTGCCGGTCCGCCTGCGACATATTGAAAACGTATGTATGGAAATAAATATTAACTACTACCATGTATTACACATATGTGTAATACATATTAAATATTAACTACTACCATATGTAGTAGTTAATATTTATTTCCAGTTTATGAACAAAGCCTATGTATCTTACAGATACACCGGATCGTATGCATTAAATATTAATTAATTAACATTAAATAATTGAAGTATTGTAGAATTAAAATAATAAGAAAAAAGAGCTAAAATCACATCAACATTTAAAAACGTGAAAAGATATTATAAAATCTTAACGCACTGACGCCTTTACTTTCTAGCTCTACCAACAAAAATACGAGTTCGTAATTTTACAAACTCAATACGAATAGTTATGAATTTATGATGTTAAACTGTAATGTAATGTAATAATAAGTAGGTAAACACATGCGTAAATGAATATGTCAATACACTAGTTGGCCCATTGTGAGCGTAAAATGCTTACGCCCAGCTGTTTTATCCGTGGTATGAGGAAGATTCGGTTATTATTGAACGTTGTTTCTGACGTCAAGACTTCAAGATCTACCCGCTAAGTAAACAAACATTTATTTATCTATTTGAAGTAGAATAAAAAATGCACTTATCTAAACATTAAACAAATAAGACTAGGAATGACCTAAGTATATAGTCATGGGTGCATATTTATCATTAGTAAATATCCTGAACAATACCAGTTGAATTACTCGAATATAATTTGAACGTAACGCATATACTTATTATATTTTTCGACTTATAGTATTGCTCGACTTTATTATACGGAATAAATGTGAATTAATCCTTCGAATAGTTTTGTGGATAAAAGTAGAGCATAACCTATTGTGATTATTATTTCCAGGTAGGCAGTAAGCACGCGGAGTTGGAGAAGGTGGTGCGGCTTCTTCCCTACATCCAACACAAAGGTGACAAAGTAACGTTCGCAGAGGCGCTGGACCCCGCGCGCTTGCTGCCCCCGCGCACCGCCTATTGGACCTACCCCGGCTCCCTCACCACGCCACCCTGCACGGAGTCCGTCACATGGATCCTTTTCAAAGATCCCGTCGAAGTTTCCGCTGAACAGGTACCTACGCCGTTCTAGAACATAAAAAAACAACCCATTCTCTTTTCCTTCCCTTTAAATCGTTATTTTTTTGCTTCTTGCATAAGGAAAGTTGTTAAGGAATCGACGTTGACCTAGAGCCATAAAACGGTTCATGTTTTAATTTATAATAATACATATAAGATAACGATGATGAATTTATCAAAGTTGCATGCATTAAAATATTATCATCGTACATATAGTACGATGACTTAATCATTACGTATTTACTAGCGGCCTACGGCATGTAGACTTTTCAAATATTCGTTTAGATGAGGAACACTTTAAAACCCGTTTGGATTCGGCGGCAATTATAAATAACTGACGAACGACTACCGGTTTCCTATGGCGCTGCTTTACGTTGGCGCGCACGGCACACGGCCGCCGCGCCGGCGCTATCAACCGGCCCACTTTCCAATATTACTTACTTTCAAATAACCTGTTCGTCTTTTTACAAAAATGTACTTAATCTGTGCAAAAAGTCTTTTTATATGGTGTGGTTTCATTAAAAGCACACTTTTATATTTACGCCGATTTCTTAGAAAATAATGAAACAAAATTAATTACCAATCGACTGGATATTCAATCTTCCAAAATTCATTTATTTCGAGTTTTTTAGGTAGTTACTTAGAAATAGACTTACGATTTTTGGAAAGTAATTAGGTGGAACACACAATGGACAACAAAGGTAACACGCATCAGGCTTCCGGGTTCGATCCACGGTTGTAAAGATATTTAATTTTAGGTCAGGGTATTTGTTCCGAGTTTAAGCTGTTTTAAATTTAGACTGTGGGCTGTCTTAAAAATGGCATCATTAAAAACCAATTTAAAGTATGTATAAAAATTACAAAAATGTATCATTTATTTTTCAGTTGGCGCTAATGCGGAAGTTACGTTGTGGTGAAGCGTCTTGTGGTGTTGAAGCTATGGAACTGCTGCACAACTACCGACCAACTCTGCCGCTTGGAAACCGCGAGTTACGCGATTATGGAGGCAACTAAGTTTTCGTGGACCACACGTCGGGCCGTGGGACCTTGTGCCACATGCCTCTTGACGTGCCCTTGGTCCTCGTGCCTAAAGAATACACGCATTTACAAAGCGTGTTACATATAGACCGAGTGTGCTTCATAAGAGTATATTCCGCCATATACAGTATGCCCATATACCTGCATAATAATAAACATCGCCTATAAATAAATCGGAGCCCACACCGATAGAAGTGTTAGTTGTTGTCAATGATAATAAAGTGCGTTTTTTGCAATCTGTTGCTAGCTTTATGTGTATAAATTATTTAAATCTTTAGAAATATTTTACTTGTTTTTAAGTAAATGTAGCTATTTTAACATGTATAAGTCAGTTTGCAGCTAAAATATAGTGGGTCATGTGCCTACGTTTTAGAAAGTCTTTTTAGAAGATAAAAGTGCCTTACGGGTAATTTATCCCTGTTAAATAATTCTCTAATCTCTAGATATGTAAAATAAATTGTAAGCATACTATTATTAACATGTATAAACTTGTAGTTTTTGTGCTAGATTACATAACGTGTAAAATAATGATACTTATAATTTGAGATCCACGTACATGACGGATGTACCGAATACATAGCAAGACAATGTGATCCTTTAGTCTGAAATGGGCCTAAGATAAAAATGATCGAAGACTGTTTTATTGCAATCCGAAGCTGTGCCGTCCATCCGTTAATGAGCAATTGGACTATATTGTGAAACGCTTTATTTGATATATTTCATTTATAATGAATATATATTTAGTAATTGTAGTAAGACTTGAGGTACAATATGAACAAATCGAACATTGTACGACATTTTCCTCAACCATGTCGCAGACTCCGGGTTACAGTGATAATTCCATTTATAGATTTTATGTATTAAAACGTGTGCCTCGAATGCAAACGATACAGTTATGTTAACTGTGTCGTTTTAGGATATTAGATATTCACCTATTATTACGGTGAATAAGTCAATTTTATTTAGGTATATGTCTGTTTTATCAGACAGATACGCAAAGACTATTTATATGCGATTGTTTCGTTCTATATTTGTAGAATAGAACTTAATAATCTACTACTTTACAGTATCAATAAAATAATTACACGTTTAAATATATGTATTTTAAGACGACTTTGTTTTATTTATTAACCCTTAACTATATATATACAACCATACACACTGCACTAGAGTTGCAAAATAATACTTGTAATATATATAAAGAATAACCTCTTCATTTTATCAAAACAGCTGAGACACTTATATCTGCATAGAATATAAAACAAAAAATATTAAATAATTTCTGTAGTCTAAAAATGCTTCAGACTAGGGTTTTACCGCATTACAATAGGGAAGAGTCCATTGTCAGTTTTTCCTCTTAGTCTGTAGCCTGTAATTGTAAAAAAAAAAAAATTGAAAACAAACGTAATGTATGTAATATTTTATTTAGTTTTATAAGCATTGCAACTGCAATATATTACAATGACATATATCAAATACGTATAAAAATATACCTACATAATACGTATAATGGTATAAACAACAACAATATTAAGATAACCATTTCAATGCCTACTGCACAATATACTTGCATAATTATATTTCATTAAAAATATATAGGTACATTATTTAACACTAATATTTAATACTCTTTATGTGTGATGTCCAGTTAAAAGTAAAGGTAATATAACGTATAAAATAAATAAGACAATTTATTTTTAACATGTAAAACAGTATCTATACAGTTACATAAATAATGTATGAGGAAAACTATGGACATTACACAATACAGGATACATTGCCCTATGATGCATAATTAATATTGTCAAGAGTTTACTTTTGAATTAAGTGACTTGCTGATAATATTGTGATCCGCGTAATCAGTAAACTATTTATTTATTCAAGGGTCGGCCCACATTTAGCTAAAAATTTCAATGATGGTGGAATTTCTAATCATATATTTTGTAAAGAAATTTTATTAACACTACTACAACATGAACTGAACAGTACTTCTGGTATTTCGTCACAAAGATCCATTTTGACTAGTTCTGTATATTGTGCATGAACATAATATGTTTTGTGTGAACACAACTTCAGATATAGCTAAGTACATCACAATACAATAACAATTATTTATTCATGATTACAATAATTTTCATTGAAATAATGGTCGTAGCTTTACAGATTATTCAACTGTTCAGTAAATTTGGACCATACAATATAAATAAAATATAATTAAAAACACGACATTATGAAATGGTTTCGTCATTGTTAAAAATAGAATTACCTATTTAAAATGCAAGTTAATGGACTAGCTTTAATCACGACGCACATAATTGTCTCGTGAGAGGCAAATGATCCCAGCAACGACTCAGTAACGTCATAGACTATCTACAAAGGTCAGTGGACAGCCACTGACGGTGTACATTCGCCTGATAACGACAGCACAACCGTCTCGGGAGATTTCGACTTCACTTCATATATTTCAGGGGTATTCAATCAAAATTGGTTGTGTCATTTGACAAAAATTTTGCAGTTTACAAAAGTCAGAAATACGAACACATTAACAGTAACCCGCACGTACTGGTATTATTGTTTTAATTCAAATACGCTCCTATTGATCGATTGTATCCGACTTTGATACTGAATTTCAAGGGACATAACAAAGTTTTATTCTATGGCCAGTTTTTGACTAAGAACATCTAGTAACTGAGCCATGTTTTCTACGAAACGTATTTTTGTGGTAAAATGTAGTAAAATATCAAATTGTTATCATTAAAATAGCGTTATTAAAATTTTGTGAACATAACCGGTTTTGATTTCTTCCTATATTTCTACATACTAAATAAATTTAAAAAGCAACAAATCGAATGTGTAAGTCGTATTGTCTTCTGATATCGTAAATTAACTATAGATACATTTTGATATATAATGCCCGATGTATTTTATAATGCACACAACATACGAAAATAAATCGTTACATTATAAGCTAGTCTCCAGTAAACGACTTATACAAACAAATGTGCAATCACAATACAGGTGTGATGCGCTCAGATACAATTTTTGCGGGTTCTTTTATCACTAAGCATCGTTTATCATGGTCTTAACATAGATATGTTAATAACAACTAACTAGTATCGAGGTTGTCTTACAGAGAGCTTTACAAAGATCTTGTTGTTTTGTCAAAAATAAGTTAGCGCTTTTCATTTCATTTCATTTCACTATTTTGGTAAATCTGTGATATTTATTGCATACCCAGTAAAAAGTGTTAATGAAGATGTGCAGAAAATAATAAAATATAGCTATGCAGCATATCAACTTTTGTACGATTAAAAAAGTAGATATGGGAATAAAAAATAATTTAAGCTATTACAAACCATTTCTTACAGTTATGGATTTATTAAATCCATCTAATTCTTAATGACGCTTTAACCAATACCTGCATCTCTGCACAGTCACAACTTAGGTTGCATTAATATTTATTTAATGTAACC
>DWNE01004507.1:0-15087 GCA_018249875.1 Cecropterus toxeus
CACTAAATATTACCTACTTGTACAGACGCGACGCGTGAATAAAATATATATAAAGAATTAGTGAAAATCACTATTCTTTACATATAAGTGAATGTTTTGGCGTACATCTATACTAATATTATAAAGCTGAAGAGTTCGTTTGTATGTTTGATGACAGAAGTTTTAAAATAAATAAATAAGTCCTGAACGTCACTATACCTCCAAAGTTACTATTCCTCGTGGACGAAGTCGCGGGCACAGCTAGTAAATACTTACTCTCATCATCTCTCTCAGAGATATTCGGGCTGGTAAGTAATACAAAACTCTTATCGCAGGCTTTTTATTTTATTAGTAGGTAAGTACCTACGCTTTTTATATTATTTTATTAGTTTTGTAGAATTTTTTTACACGTTTCAAGTATATTTAAAAGTGGCTACAATATTTATTAAACGGGTGCGGGGTGATATTTGAACACTTTTTTGCTATTTTTTCTTGTAAAAACTTAAGAAATATAATGACTAAATGTACAATAATAGTACCTAAGTAATTAGTTTAAAACCATATAAGTAATCAATATTATAATATATACTTACTAGAATGAATTAATTTGACATCTACTACCTATCCTTACCATTTTATCCCAATCATAATACTACTTGCGTGATCAGTATAATGTATTCATTTTCATTCTAAGCACTCTGAAACTTATTTATTCTTTGGAACACCTGTAGGTACTCTTAAAATTCGAAATTATTTTGCACGAGTATACCTACGCCTACGCCCTATGGCGGCAATCAAATAGTGTCAAATGTTATGATTTCGGCGTGGCGGCAACGATTGTTTTAGATTTCAAAAGAAGCCGCCGGCGCGTGTATCGTAACCATGTACTTCCGAAAAGCGGCAAATTTCTTTGAGAAGTAAGTACAAAACCTTTGAAGCCGCATTATCAAAGTGCCGATGGTTAAAACATAACTATGCATGCACTCAGTTTGATTTTAATAGATAGGTCCAGTTTTTCATACCTATTCTTTGATACAGTTTTTTGCGTCTCATAGAATTTCTAAGCGTACCTACCTATACACCGAACTGTTACACCTAACTACTCAGTGAAATAGCGCTAAGTCCTAGCTGCAAGACGCAAGAGTCTTGCAGGCTATGTCTTGTTCTTGCTCAAGTCTTGCACGGTCAGTCTTGGTCTTGGTCTTGCTAAAAATACGCGGTCTTGTTCTTGGTCTTGGTCTTGCAAAAACGCAAGAACAAGACCAAGACTGCAAGACCAAGACTGAATTTGGGCAACACTACTTGTGACATGTGACATATCATTGACTAACTGTGCTACGCAGTTTATTAGAAAACAATCTATTAAAAACAAACAAACATAGCATGATGTTATACAGCCTTTCACGTTAAATTTACTATTCAACACAAGGTTAATTTTTCAATTCGAACCAGTAGTTCCTGAGATTAGCGCGTTCAACTAAACAAACTCTACTACTTTATAATATCAGTATAGACATCGTTTCAGTTTAAAGTAGTAAAAAGGGAAGGGGAACATCAACGACAGTTTTATTATCATCATCATCATAAGTGGAAGCTAGTAAACACACCATGGAAATATATACATACGCTCGAAGAACATTACCCTCTCTCTGACGCAGTCGGGTAAAAATACATTGAAAGTCACTTCATAAGGTGAGTTGGGATAATATCGGAGCTGGGGTTAAATCGGTCAACTGCAATTGTAGCCGAATTAGGCCATCTTTATAAAAATCTTTGTATCAAGTTCGTACCTAATTCACATGGCATGGTATATGAAGTCGCCAATTTTATAAATGTTGACTACATTTATAAAATTTAGTCCACAATCTAAACTGTACGGCCTTACCCCGGCTCCGATGTTACCCCAATGTACCTTATTTAATAGCAGCGACGTCCGTAGTCCATACTTTAGTCTAACTTTTGATCGTTCAACCATTTGGCATTCTTGAGAAAGTTCCGCAATGGAGTGTTTTCAACAACAAATTCTTTAACGAAGCGATGAATGATAATAATTAACATTATTAGCGCCAACTTGCACTAGCGACTCGCGGCGGATTAAATATTTACGTAGGAAAAGTTGCGGTTTGTTAGTCCCTTCGGATGACAAATTGATTTTAAATATATTGATTCAGATGAAATTTAGGTATTAAGGTGTCATAAAATTATGATTTAGCAAAGAAATATTATGATAACAAAAAATCGACTGTTAAGAACTGAAATTGGCAGTCGGATACCTTGTATTTATAACTTATTTATTTAAAGCTTTTTAGGAGTTTGCGTCAACAAAGTAACGTCAAATTTATAGATAATATTTGTAAAGAGTCCATTACAAATATTATCTATAAATCCAGTATATCCTGCCACTCTTCAAATTGTGGCGAATCTAATTTTAATTTCACGAGACAGCAATTAGGATGCAGATTTTTATATTTAATTTGTAAATTTGTTTCTTTGAAAATTTAAGTTATTTTTATGTATATAATTGTTAAGTTATTTAGTTAATAAAGTAAAATAAAAATATTTTATTGATAGAAACACATTCACATATTGTTTTGTTACTTTCAAATTAATAAAAAAATCATTCATTGATATATTCAAATGTCACATTCCGTCATTCGTTTTGGCTGTAGCTTGTGCTCAAGAAATAGACATACCTACCTACATACAAAAATACATACGCTCAAAAAACATTAGGTACCTTTCTTCTGCTACTGAAACAGTCGCGTAAAAGTAAAAAGAGAAAAGTAAAGATGGAGGAAAAAATAAACGCGATGAATAGATTATCTCCTTAGCATATTTGTATTGACGAAGTTTATTTAACCGCGAAAATATTAGCCCTTCGGAGAAATAAGTAAAACCGACTCAATTGACATTCCCAAGAAGTATTAACAATTTAATTTTTATTCGTAACATTTCCTTTGTTTCATAAAACAATAAGTTAAATGTGCTTTATTTTCCTACTAAAACATTAACGTTTTTCTTTAAAGAGTAAGTGAAATAAGTGAAACGAGCTTAGAACACACTACGTATCTACAACGTACAAGGCACAAAGCAACAAATTGTAAGCACCACTAAAAATTGAGTCGCTGAGAGGACTCGATCGATTTACGAGCTATTAACGGGACGAGAGCGTCGGTGGACGTTAGCGAAATTCGCAGGTGCGTCGTTCCCAACCATGGACGAAGGAATCAAAATAGACTGAGACAGAAAAATAATTAAATTTTCGAAAAAATGGTCGACAACTTTATAGACATTATTTCTCCATCCCGGACGTATATAAATACGCCCGGAGTGAAGAAATTCAACTATCCGGGAATTAAATAGGCAATACCTGGATAGTTGTAGGTTCGATTCCCGGCCTGGCAGGGATTGTAATAATGTTTTTTTGTTTTTTTCAGGTCTGGGTATTTTGTACTCGTTTTTGTCTGTCTATGGCACTTATAAAACAAATAATAATGTAATAATGTACACAAAAAGTAAGTGACTACGATAATATAAAAGTTGTTCTGAAATGTGATGTTTGATTAAGATGGGATTTGGCTACAATTAATTACAAAGATGTATAAAATAAGCTCAAAGGAAATAAATAATTCGTTGTTTTTCATTGGTAAATTCGCTGTGATATACAGATATGGATAAATTAATATATCACTACTTTATACCATGTATTCGAATTCTATTTTTTTTTGCTTGCTTGTTATTTAATTGCATGCTCTTTGTACGTGTAAGTAAAATTATACTTACCACCAGTCTGCACGCAAAAGTGTAACAAAATGTATATGTCAGTGTTTACTTTGTTGGTGCAACAAACAAATAAAATAAAAAATAATAAAATAAAATAAATATTTTCTGATTATGTTAGTATAAGTATATGTCAAAAAACCTGACCTTGGTCCTTTGTAAAGGAAAAATATTACTAGTGATACAACAATACAACAAAATAAATAGGGAAGGAGTCTATATCGTTACTCGTCGTTGAACTTTCAATTGATTATTTTTAATCCCAAGGAGTGAAGAGAGGTCTGTGTACTTGAGTTTAGAACGGAGACTTTATTAAACTTTTGTGTTTCCTCGTAGACTCGTAGGCGTGAGTCTAATATAAAATGGAGCAGTGAACCTGAACTAAAACGGAAAACGACTTTACATACTAAAAAAATACAAAATATCATATGTATGTACAATTTTTGTTATATCTATCCATATGTCATCCATATAAAAAAAATCGAGCCACCTCTACGTCGTAAATATTTATAAAAAAAGTAGCTTAGAGAACTGGTACTAAGCTTATTTTTTCTTCATTTATTTGGTTAATAAAGATAATTTATGCATAGTTTGTATGTTGAGGCAACATTAATTTACACTTATTTCCATAAAAATACGAGCACAATTACATTTGTAAGAGCGGATGGAAACGGGCAGATTTTTATATCATGCCTAATTGGTGTGATATTTCAGAAACACTTATTTATTTATTTACAAGTTTTTGTACACGTTATAGTAAAAAATACAGTCATTACAAATAATATAGCACAAAGGATTGCTTATTTCGAACTGAAATTTCCTCCAGCCGACAGTTTGTTTATTTTTATCCATAAAATAAGGAAAGATGAGCTATAATCTGTAAAGTGCTAAATTATCATCGTGTCACATTTGGTCGACAGGTGTGAGGCAATCGACGAGGCGCACGCACTCTCACGGGCCCTCCCGAATGCGTGCACCTCACGTGTAACCAACGTCTAACTGAGATCAAGTATCGATCGTACTTTCTTCTTTTTAACCGACTTGTAAAGAGTTTGGTTTCGAAAGAGAATAAATCGCCCGGGGAGGTATCACCGTCGCCCCTATTTCTAGCATATAGCAGTGCGAATTATTCGCCAGGTATTTAGTTGACAGGTGGTAGAACTGAAGCAGTTCTTGCGTTACGGTGGAAGGGTGTGGTTGCCGGCTCACGTTGCTCAGCTCAGCAACACATCTGTGATCGACTTCGTATAGAACCCATGTTCTATATGAAGTTCTACATAATTATGTCCATGGGCGGCAGTAACCACTTACCATCAGGTGGGCTGCTTGCTCGTTTGCTACTTCATATTTATAATAAAAATAAAGAAATCGACCGGGTGGTACCACGAGCATACCTTTCTAGTGTGAAGCAGTGCCTAAGTTTGGTGGAAGAGTGTGGATGCCGGCTTACTAATATAAAAATGTGGCGATCATCTTAGGTTCGGGAGTAGCTATGCATCTTTGATCGATTCCGTTATTACTTATTTCTTTATTACCTTAGAACGGGGTAATGTTCTATTTGAAGTTCTTTACGGATGTCCAAAAAGAAGGTTTTATATTCACGCACTCATATTGAACTTATCTACATGGAATTAGTTACAAATGTCTAAGGATATTGGCCGCAATCCTATTTATCTTCAGCAGTAGCAACACATGTCTGACCGAGTCTAAGTGTTAGACCAATTCTAGAAGTTATCGATGTTCATATATATCAGTGAGACTCACTACTGCCTCAATTTCGTAGACTAAAGGGTAATATAGTAGATATGAGATTGTCTCTACACTCACGTTACCTTAGGTTCACATCACGGACGCGGGCGCATTGTGGTGCCTATCGATACGATGAATATTTATACCGGTCTTCACTATCAACGCACGTCGCGGTTTCTCCCGCGACCGCTCGCGTGATGGCTTTGCCGCTAGGTTGGCCATGCTTGCGGCGATTTGCAGGAAAATCGCTGTCAATATCGGGACAGAATAACGCTGATGAAGGCCGGTTTCATACGAATTTAAAAGGAGTAAGCTTACAGAGACAGTGAAAGCACGAACATTTTTGGTACAATAAATACAATGGTGTACCCTTACTCTCTGCGACATTCTGTCACGTTTTGGCCTCTTTTTTTGGCTAGATAGACTTTATTTAAATTAATAATACTTTAACTTAGTCATTAAGCGTAGACTTATATAACTTTTCATAAGAATTTCTTATGAATATGAGAAAAAAAAACGAAAAATCATTTCGTCAAGTGGAGGATGCAATGAACCAGGTCAAAATTATCCTCGTTCAGAATATTATTTTTATAGTCCAAAAGATTAGTACGCGTCTTTAAAATAGTTGCACTACAAAAAAGTGTAATTTTTGGCGAAGTAGCTGCACTGCCAGCTTACGCACCTTGGAAGACTGTGTTGCAAGGCTCCATAAAATAGGACGTCCTGGCTCTCGTGGGTAAGATGGCAACCTTACCCGCGGTCCCTGGCGGCATCGATAAAATCTCTCGCGAACGTGCGTGACCACATCCTGTCCCTCCGGCGGCCGCTCCCCGGCCCCCGCGGCGGACGACGCGGTCACATGCGCAGGCGCAAGCAACGCACCGTCGCGCTTCCGGCCCGCGGTGTGCGCGATCACCGCAAGTAGGGTCACCACAGTGACTCAAAAAGCATGATTGTTTCGCTGGTCATTTACATATTTTTAAAATTAGCCTATTTCTGAGGCTCTGCTCGCTCGATCACGTTTGCCATGTTAATGAGTATTCTATGTATGAATACATGTCATAAATTATTTGCGTGTCAAATTAAGCTAAATCCAACTAGTAGTTTTGCATGAAAGACTTACAAACATACATACATTTTTCAAATTTTCGCGTTTATAATTTAGGGTAAGAAGTAAGATTAGTTAGTTAAAATAAATCCAATTAAGGGATATGATTCCAAACAGTTAAAATGCCTCACTGCAAATGCAATTCGTACAGCTACATCTCAAATATTATAATGATCATTATAAAATAATGACAATATCGCAAGTGTTTACGATTCCGATCATATTCTGCTTTATTAAAAGCCAGACAAACCTGACAATTGCAACCAAACATATCCTGCAATACTCGAATGCCTGGTGTCCCTACCCACAAGGCCATTTTCCCCTCACCGACCGATGGTGTCACGTTTCGCTGCCCAAAGGTTTTTAACGGAATCGACCAATTAGGATAGAATTTCAAGGTTTTGCACCGGCCCAGATTAAAATTGCAACGCTAGTGTAAATGTTTCGCAATTTTGTAATCGATACAAGTAGGTACGGTGATGTTAGATTTGTATGTTTTAGCGAATTGTAGGACGATTGGTCTATTTGCTCAAATGTTTGCCAATTCAATCGTAGGAATATTATGAAATCGATATGTGATTGTTGGACGAGTTAGAATTATGGGCATACATATTAGTGAAATGAATTGTAGGAATAGATGTTAAAATATTGAAATAAAAAGAAATATTTATGAAAAAGCGTCTACTACATGACATTTATTGCTGCTGTACGGAAGACATTTGAATTATTTGTTATTATTTGTCGTGTGATGAGGATTTGCATCTGCACCACTCCCTCTCCCGTGTATTTCGTAAGTACCAGGTGGTAGAACCAGTGTTGTTTGATCGGGGAGGAACCAACCACATTAATATCCAGCGTGAAGCAATCCTTGCGTTTCGTTTTCCAACGAAATGATGGTCGCATCATATATAACCCTCCGGGTCTTGTTGCCGTGGTATATGAGGCAACCATCTCAGTCCTCGGGAGCAGCAACACATCTGTGATCGACTTCAGATTGAAAACCTGTTCTATATGAAGTTGGTTACAGATGTCCATGGGCAGCAGTAACCACTTACCATGAGATGGACTGCATGCTCGTTTTCTACTTCTTTTTTCTTTTGTATAAAAAAAAACATTATGAACAAAACATTCGTTTTAAGCAGTCAGGTTATTTGTTTTAATGTTTCTAACGATGTTACTAGTTGATTTCGCTGTTAGCTTAGCAGTTAATTAATTAACTGTGACGATATCTTTTAATTTTCAGAGACGGTATGCAGTACTTAGCCTTCTTGACCTCTGGTCTTTGGTATTAAGCCTTTACTATCCAGTTAACCGTTAACTTGGATACCAATTTTCACCATATAAGGCCTTTTGGTTCGTTATAGAGTCATTTGATTTAATTAGACTTCGTTTTTATAAGCTGCTGGCAAACAAACGTGCAGTTTAGCTGATGGTAAGTGGTCAGTGCTGCCAGTGGATATTTGTAAGCAACTTCGTATAGGGCATGGTTGCACTGACTTATTAAGACTAGGGGCCACTCGGGAAAATCATGAACTGATGGCGGGCTGGCCGCCAGAAGTATAGGTAATTAAAGACAATAAAGAATTGATATTTTTTTTATTGAAAAAGAATTTATTAATTTACTTTTAGAACATTTTTTTTTGGTTTTATTCTGGAATAGAATTCAATATTTTTCGAATGTACGAGAATATTATTTTTGCTGTCGGCGGACCACTAGTATTCGACCGGCGGGCCGCATGTGGCCCGCGGGCCGCGATCTGTGCATCCATGAATTAAAGTAATTGGTCTGAAATTGAAACAATTCTGGATATAATTTATGGCGCCATAAAACGTTGCAAGAGTCACAAATAAATATACTTACATACGTAAACATTTAAATATCGACCCATTTTTCTTATCTCGTTTCAGGACACGACGTCTATCTGATATATTTATGCTAATAAAGTTGAAGAAATTGTTTGTTTTGAGCCATGCGGATTAAGAGTTTTTTAATAAATCATTTATTAAGACTAAGGTCAACAAAGTTTTAGGCTATTATTAGAAATCAGTAGGATCAGGATCCGTAGATCCAGCTTGACCTCTCTGTAGTATTACCTTTCATATACACGGAACGCCAATGAAGTGTTGTGGACACTATTTTTAACGCAAGCGTCATATACAATCGCGTTATAGCATATATGTACACATATTGTAATTTGTGACGTTAACAAATAAACATTTTAGAGGACTGATTTCTCAGAGAATTTAATTGAAAGTTTTATGTAGTGTGAGGTCAGTTTAGGGTCACAGAAAATTCCAACGTCCGGAATTGTCTGGATTCCCGCAACTCGAGGGCACAGGTTTTAATTGCGGGTGTAATTGCTTTAGCGAAAATTGCGAAAATTGTTCTCGCAATTCTAGGACGCGAAATAAAAACCTTATTTATACTTCCTGTGCTCTTAATCGTTAATGATAGAAATGTTGGACATGAGAAACACGATTAAAGTAGGGATTATTGCTATATTGATTTTTATCTTATATTGCGGTAGATTTATTTTAAGAGCATTATTAAATGACGGTAGTATTTTAAGAGATCAGTACGTTTAAAGGTAAAAAACGCTGGTAAATTAAAAATAGCTATTAGATTTTAAAATTTAGAAAGACAGAATATATGAGAAACGACTAGTAAAGAAGCATAGGACTTCTCGAGAAGGCCACGGGTTAGCATTGACAAAAGTCAGAAAGAAATAAATATGTGCATAATTATAACATTCAATGAAAATGTTCGTAACAGCTTTTGTTTTTATCACAATTTCTTTGTCTTTGGGTAAAAACATTTGCTGGTAATTAAGAAAAATATGAAAACATTACCAAATTGAAAAAGTAATAAGAAAGATTGCGACATAAATCCCAAAAATAAATCCTTAACATTGAAATAATATATCCTTAACATCAAAACCTTGTTTTATACGACTAAAGTTATCTTCAAATAATGAATTCCATTTTAACGGCATTCGTCCAGCTCTTGTTATTGTAAGCCAAGTTACCCGTAGGCACCGTGGAATTCTTTTTTGTGACGGAATGACTTATAATGAAGGCCTTTTAATTGATATCAAATTCTTTAAGCTCATTTGCACTCTTTTTGATCGTTTAATCCTTCCTTCTTTAATTAGTCGATCCATTGAAAATGAGCGAAAGTCAATAGTAATTAATATAAAATTGGTGCCTTTTGTAAAAGGTCTGATACCGACCTTTGGGAGTCGTTGATGTCGGTTTCATTTTTGCTACAATATTGAATATTTTTTGGAAGAGATAAATGAAATGTTTTTAGTACGAGTTTATTTTATTTATTTATCTATCTATCTATCGATATAGATAAAATATACAATAGGGTAAACTTAATGTCTGATGGCGTTCTCAAGTTTATTATGTTTTCTTTAAACTTCATTGTTTATTTTCGTCCATTATTACAAAGTACCGTAGGTATAACCGAAAACGAGAACACTAGAATGTATTCGCCATACATATATGGCTATATATGGCGAGTACATATAGAATTATTATTTTGAGGAAACGTAATAAACTCGTACCAAGGAGTTGATTACATAATATTTAATAAAATATATTTGTTAGCCTAATACGTATAGGTATGCAAGTAAAGGGTTATAATACACTTGGAATTATCTAAAAGTACATCCGTACATAGTCGGTAGATTATATAAGACTCAAATACGTAATGAACATGATGGTAAGTTGTTACTGCCGCTCATGGACATTTATAAGCAACTAGCTGTAGAACAGGGGTTGATCGTGAAATTAAAGTAAGATTGCAATCAATACCTCCTCGGCAAACCATTCTCATTCTTCCATATTTCTAGTTGCCACATAGTCAGTAGGTAAGCAAATGCAAAATAATTTACAATATTTTAATAGCTTACCAACTTCAACATATTCCTCAAGTGCAACATTTAATGTAGGAATGAATCGAAGTATGAAAGGGACTCGAAGATATTCCGATTCGAACGTTAAACGGCTTCGCGAACTTTGACTTCACAGGCTCGATATATGAATCTACATGAATTCACGTAGACCGCCGATGCAAATACGTCAAAGAAAACTTTATTCGCTGGCTGCACGGAAGACGTAACGAGCCAACAAAGCTGTTACGAGTAAAGACTTGACAGGTATATGGTGTAAGGTACAAGAGATACCGAATAAGTATAATATAACTTAGAACAGTAATCAGCAACTTTTTGGTAACACGGGCCATATATTAAGTACATAAGGCTATGTACATGTAGAGCTACATTCGAAAATAGTTTGTTAAATTTTCTCACGAAATAAAAAGTCTTTATAATTTGAAAAAATACGGACGAGTGTTCTAGGACGATCTAGCGGGCCGCAAGGATATCGTGTGTCGCGAGTTGGAAACTGCTGACTAAGAAGTAGCGTCGATAATAATGACTTATGATGAATATTTTTATACACAAATTTTCTATGCGATGTAAAGAATTATTTGGAAATCTCTAATGTCATAATCAACGTGAAATATTTTCTTACTAATTCCACTAAGTGTATTGATATTAGTGTAATCTGTGTAAACCTATGTAATAAAGGTTAATTATACGGCCTTTACTTAACTTAAATATGAGAATAACATGTACCAATGTAATATTCTTCTTTATTTTGTGATAGATTTACGTACCGTAATTTTTTGTATAATTAAATAATTATTGTAGTTTTAAAATAATGTCTAAAACGCTAGGTGCAATATCGATCCTGACATAACGTCGTGTATATCGTTATAAAATAAAAAAAATAGTGATTTATTAGTTTAAATCAATCAGAAGAAGAAAAAATCTTTCACAATTTATAACTGGATTAACATATTACGTATTCGTTTTTGGTTTAGATTTTATCTAATACTAAATTTTACCTTTGTTTACTTCACTTATCGCTATCGCTTCGACTTTGTACCACACAGCAAGGAGGTGCGGAGCTATTCCCGCCGTAAGCTCCAAGTTCCCTTGCGACGAACCACATCCCGAATAAGCGTTTTATCGCCCGCTTGCAGATTCGCCTCCGAACTCTCTTCATAATCGACTATAGCAGGTTATCATTAGTATAAACATATACATGTATAAAGCACGTAATAAAATTTAAAGTCGCTACGAATATTTAGAATTGATATGCAGAATATTTTAAAAATACATAGTAGTGTTCATGGGCGGTAGTGGCGATTTACTACCGGATAGACTGCGTGTTCGTTTCTTATAGAAACTGCGTAAAACGATTATTTGTTCATAATGTTATATTTATTTTACCACTCTGTATAATTTTTCGACAACAATAGTCAAGTAAAAGAACTATAAATAATATATATTTTTAGAATGGTCTATTTACTAACTTTCATTTGATACCCATATTGCGCGATTCGCGATAGTAAAAAAAGAAGTTCCGCCCCTTCTCCCCTAAAAATGTAAGGAAAATGTATTATGGGTGTCACGTAAATGCAAATGAATTAGGAAACAAAATTTTATGAAAATATAAAATTATAGAAAAATATTTGTCAACAAACATGTCAAATGTGTAGTTTATTAAACTTCGCTTCTTTCCATTGGCATGCTTCGCTTACATTTAGCTTTTCTTTCAGTTTGTTATTGGCTTCCTTTACGAAACGTCCTGTCAAGTTCGCTTGGAATGTTTGCCGTGACTAGCGTCTACTGGAATTTAGTGCTGTGAGCCATAGTAAGGCCTATAGGTTCGTACGTAGGCTATAAACAAACTGTAACAAAGGGATTTTAGAATTCTTTGTATAATAAGTCATAGTAGCGTGTTTTATGCACTAAACGAATAGATACCTTTCTCGGTCTATTGATTTTTTCGACGCAATTCATATTTAAGTGTCTGTTTGTAACATCAAATTTTTACTAATATGTGCGTATAAGTATATAACAAAAATCAATTATATTTTTTGTCTGTACTCTATCTGTCTGTGTTTCAGTCAGTCTGCTTGTTCTTGCTAATCATCGAAACTGCTGGACCGATTTTGATGGGACTTAGGTTCTTATATAACTATTAGTATAAGGCGTAACATAGACGACGTTTACCCCATTTTTTTTTAACATAAGCAAAAAACAGGGTTACAGGTAGTGAAAAATAAAACCCAAGAATCCGGGCGTGTTTTTATTCAAAATCTTCGTTTCCGCAGAAATTAATTATCATTTTATTTATTTTATTGGCTCGCGTTATGTGATGTGAAATATATTATTTGATTTTTGCATTCAATTGAATTTTAACTTTTAATTTAATTTTTACTCGACCGCGTTTGAAGGAGGATTATGTTTTTGGAGCGTACGTACTACAGTAGGCGCGCTACAGCCCAAACGATTTGACGTGACATAGGCTAGGTATACAATTTTAAATAGTTGTACAGATAAAATAGAAGAAAATAGAGAAAAAAAGGCAGGGGAAAGAGGGGTGATTTTTTTTTATTATCATCTTAATATGGGTATCAAATAATTGCTAGTAAATAACTCAACAAATATTTATGTTATATTATTTTTATGTTACTATCTTGACGAAAACTTATAAAAAAGTTTAAATTCAATACATTATTATGGAAATAGAATATGCTTTTGCCGTTGAATTAATTTTATGTATCATTATTTAATATCGTCCAGCAATGGCATAGAAAGCGTCGCAGTCATTTTAATTTTACAACCATCTCTTATTTTTCGCTAACATGCTTTAAGATTCAAAGAAATTTAATATACTCTTGTTTACTCAAGGCGTTTCAAGTTCGGTGAGAATGTTTGCGATGTCACGAATACCGATGTTTGGTATTTTGTAGTGCGGTTTTTGTCCAGTCTGAGCTCAGCCAAAATCGAATAGTGTTGAAAGCAATACCGTTCCTCTATTTGTCTCTTTTATTGTCGCTTTCTGTTTGTTTGGTTATACGGTTTCTTGGAATCTGTTATCGATTAGTATCAGTTAGTGAATTCATTTACAGTAGTTGATTAAAAATTGTATATCTTTGTGTAGTAGATAGTTTTACGGGTACTTTTTTAGCTGATTGCATTAGAAAGAGTGTATAAATACTTTCTACACTCCTATGAGTGTAGAAAGTGGCGCTATCGCTACAGTAGGATTTTCTTCTGTGTCGTGGGTAACATGGAGACAAAAAGGTAAATACACAAAGACCCAGAATATAATTTAAACTCATCATTCAGATGTCTGTCTGGCCATGGATCGAACCCGAACCCCACTGTGTGTCAAACCGGTATGGTGACAGCTCCACGCGGATTCTCGTATGTGTATTAGATGCTGTAGGTGGTATAAAATAGAAAAAACTTACAATAACAGCGTTGATCTTCGCATAGAGCATCCTATAATCGTTATAATATTATAAGTGGGAAAGTTTGTAGTTATGCATGTGTTGCTCTTTCACGTCAAAAGTGGTGTGTCTCAAGTGTTGAAATTTGCCACACAGATAGTTTATGCTCTAGGTACATAGGATGCTCATTACCCTAGTAGATGACCGACGCGGGAGGAACCGCGGCAATGACATGTACATTATAACTTGTATTTTAAAATATTTTATGATTGTAGTATTTATTTTTCCCTTTTCAGTTTAAGAAGTAGTTTTTTATATTTTTATAATATTTTATCAATTCATAATTAAAGTTACCGTTTTAAGTAGATTTCATAGAGAAAATCAACTGAAAAAATACTGTGGGTCTTTAGTATACAACACTTGTAAATATATCAACAACTATGTCTAATACCCTTTATATACAAGAACCACTATATAAGAGCAGAAAATATCTTAAAAGAAACTTGATGCCATATTTTGCACTTTGACCAGCCATTAAAAATACTTTAGTTCACGAAAATGTTCTCTCTTAAACCCGACCCGATTTAGATTTACTGCATGGTATAAATAAAAGCGGGTAAAATAGATCGGACAATACATTCATATTCCGCGAAGATAATAAACCGTTTGATATTATGGCCGCTAAGCCGAACCTTTGTGGGTTCGCGAAAGAAATATGAATCTCCGGTCGTATTAACCGCAAAATGTTGGCTAAAATATTCGTACGTACGTTTGTGGTCATCCACGGTTCTAAAAATCTGTGCTGATGTTAACGGAATGCTCTGGAATCTGCGGTCAGTTTCGTTGCGTGAAACGGACGAAATACAAAGGCATTTCAAGTTTCAGTAGCACGCATTCGTGAGCAATGTGCCACTGAATTTTGGTAGGATAGTAGAGTAGCACATTCTTAAACTATATTTGTGAAGGAAAACTGGATTACAGTATGGAAGGACAAACGGATTGATGAACAGTTAGATACATGTTGCTTAATTTTCTTATATTTATTTTGTATTGTTTTTAATTCCTCAGACAGGTAAATCTTGTATGTATGTATGTATGTATGTATGTATGTATGTATGTATGTATGTATGTATGTATGTATGTATGTATGTATGTA
>DWNE01004508.1:0-15083 GCA_018249875.1 Cecropterus toxeus
GGGGGAAGTACCACCGCCACACCAATTTTCAGCGTGTATCAGTTCTTGCGTTTCGATTGAAAGGTGTGGTTGCCGGCCTTGTACAATATGAGGCGACCATTTTAGTCCTCGGAAGTAGCAACGCATCTGTGATCGACTCCAGATAGAATCCCCGATCTATATTAAGTTGCTTACAGATGTCCATGGTTGTCAGTGACTATACCATCAGGAGGGCTGCATGCTTGTTTGTTGCTTCATTCGAGAGTAGCAACGCATTTACGATTGACTTCAGGTAGAACCCCTGTTTCAAATGAAGTTTCTTAAAGTTTTGTTACATGGGTGGCAGTAACAACGTATCATTAGGTGGTTTTATTCATTTATTACATTATGCCAATTTAGAAGAAGTTTTAGGCTCGAGTACATTACGTCAACGTTACGTTACGTTGGTTTCAGTATAGAAAATCATAATTAAGTGTTAAAAAGATTAAAAAGGAAATTCATTATACAATATTCATAATCCATACATCTATAGCCATCTGCGCAAAAATTCTGAAAGGGTAGAGTTTATAAAGGTACTAAACTTTTTTAGTTCTAACTTACTTCCTCGGCTCGAGTTTCTTGTTAGTGAAATTTTCTAGATAATTAATTGGAGAAAATTAGGTACTTCATTATAATTTGAGAGTTATTTTCTATGGAAGTAAGTTTTTAGATAAACATAAAGATATTTCGTAACAAGAGGTCAACGTATATTAAAAAAAAACACGCTTTCTACACTCGTAGCCCCACACTAGGATTTTCGCCTGTGTCGTGAGTGCCATGGACACACAAACACGAATACACAAACACCCAGACCCAGAAAAGTAATCTAAACTCATCATTCATATTTCTGTCTGGCCGGGAATCTAACCCGGGACCTACTGTGCATGAGACGTGTATGGTGACCGCCCGGCCAAGCGGGTCGTCATATTTACTATTCTATATTTGTCGCTATAAGTATGTGAATATGATATGGGTTAGTATCTTACCTAAAATATACAGTGAAAACTGTAGGGATCCGACCCGACGTTACGGCAAATTTACTTTAAGCCTAAAGAACAAAAAAGTGAAGATTTCCTGTTAGAAAAGGCTAAACATAAACGTCAAGTTCTATGGATTACTGCGCCTTCTAAGAAACTCCCCAAAAAGCGAAGGCAATTTTGTTATTTCTATAAAATGCTTATTTCGTATAAGGTCCTTCTTATTCTCAACATACGATATGTGAATTTTATAAAAATAGTTAACCTTCCTAACACAATTTTGCTAATGGATTAAGTTTTCATAAATATAGACTAAAGGGCAAACGGACGGTTTGACCGTGACCTCTAAAAGCTTTAGAAAAAGCATCGATGCATGCGTGTAAACGCTGACCTATGAATAAATATTCTCGACCTAATAAAAAATATAAAGAAAAATACAGTGATATTCTAAAAATTAAGTTGTATTTTTTGCTATCTAATCCAGTGCGTTTTCCTCCGGTCCTTTTTTAGCACAAAGGGAATTATTTGTGTCCCATATTGATATACATATATTTAAACATAAAAATCGTAAATTCATAACGTTTTTCAGTTTAGATTTTTTTTTTGGAAATATTTCAATTTTATTAAGTTGCATACATTCAAACTATTACAAACCATATTGTCGGTGTACAGAATTTTAGATTCAAAAATTAAGTCCATACCTGCAACAAAAGAAATAAAAATAAACATTAGTGTTGTGTAAAAGTAAACATTTGTAAAATAATCGCAATAGGCATATAAACCAAAGTATAAATCGTGTAACATATATTAATCGTAAATTCATAAGATACAGCCAGGTGACAGACGGCAAGTAGTCTTAATAATAGGGTCCCGTTTTTACCCTTTGAGTATGGAACCCTAAAAATGATCCTATAATCACGAACACGTCTCATAGAAATTCCTTACGCTCAACAAAAGCAAAACTTGCTAAAAACCAATTTGAAGTATAAAATTGTTTATACAATTCCAAAGTGGAAGCAATCGAACCGATCCAAAAAGCGCAAAGGTAGATTTCGTTTGAATTCCTACCTAAAATTCCGGTTAATTAGTGGAACCGAGTGATTCACCGTCGAATCAGACCGGAGTCAACTGGATCGGTCGCGTGTTTACGTACTGCAGTCGTTTTTTGACCTTTGCCCGACGAATTTAGCCGATTTATGTGAACGAACGGCCATGAAACGAGCGTTTTGGGGGCCGCTAAAATGTCACTATGAAAGAATGTTGCCGGGGAGAACATTTTATTTTATACCGATGCTCCGACTTTGCTTGCAAAAATGTAGCGTAGTGTAGGGAATTTCGGTTATGTACATTTGTAATCAACCCTACGTAAGATCAGACTTACCTGAGCACTAACTCGTCTCCGATAAGTTTGCCTCCCTTACTATCCCTTTAAATCAGTCACAAAATTTTGTCAGACTTTTTTATTTCCCTCACTTTTAATACCCACAAATCTGTAAATCACCAACATTTCCTTACTTTTATTACTACTAACCAGTATACGCACCTTGATAACCTAACAAAATACGTCTTTGTACATTAAAAACGATCCTCTTCAATGATTTCGATACCATTTTATTGTGAGCAACATACTTATCAAATAACGCCGATAAAGACGTTGCGAACGTGATCGTTGTGAAAAACAACCTTCAGATAGAGCCTTCGGGTATGGCGTCAAGTTTAAGTGAGCAATAAATTTGATTTTTATGTACAACGACATAAAAACCACACCATGCGATAGAAACTTTAAGTGTCCAATCATTAAACAGGGGATCGCTTTTACAATCTTTTTAACGTTGCCGTTATACGTCAGAGTATAACGACGACGTCATAAAATATTAACATTAATTATTAACATCAAACAAAATTTACATTTAAATTTTTTGTCAATTAAAAAAAATTATACGTCACATAAAAAGTGTATGTAACAAAGAGGAAAAAAATAAATTCACTGTCGAAAAAATTAATGAGTGCGAAAGGAGTCTGGGATTGGAGCCAAGTGGAGACTAAAGAATCGCACTGAAGCGTCATTTTATACGCCCGGTGCAATGACCGCCACTTCGGATATTCGCACTGTTGCGCAACTCTTGCGCATCCATACTTGAATTGGAAATTAGTCGATGGCAATGAAACGGATATGTTGGAAAATCGATTGGTTTTGTACGAGCGTATCATATTCCATTTACATTTTTATTGCTATTAACTATGATGAGTCACATCCAGGATATTTATTCAAAAGGACGGAAGAGGAGTTTGACCCAAGCCTAATATATACTATGACTTTGATGGTAAAAAAAAACTGATGAGGAACCATTGTTTTGCAGAACTAGGATGGACTCAAGTACATGATTTTAAAAAAGACGCTTAGGACGCTTTCTACGCTCATAGCCCCACACTAGGATTTTCTCCTGTGTCGTGGGTGCCATAGACACACAAACACCCAAACCCAGAACAGAAATCTAAACTCATTATTCATATTTCTGTCTGGCTGGGAATCGAACCCGGAACCCACTGCGCGTCAGAACGCAGATTAGCTTGGCTTATTTTTGTCATTGAGACATCTTCCGAGCAGCGACAACAAAATAATTTAGCTTCTGAGCTTAGCTTCCTAAAGCATGGAACTTGGTGCTTGGCTCTCAGGAGTAACAACGCGTCTTTGGTCGATCACAGTTATAATTCTAATCGGATATTACGACGCCTCGAAATATTCATCGGCGGTTATTACCGCTTGTCATCAAGTGGATACTCATTTACTTCAACCTCACAAAAACCTTTTAAAATACCTTTAAAAGCGGATTTTTATCAACAAAACATTCTCTTCCAAAACGCTCCGTCGCAATTTTCCACAAGTTCGCGCATTTCGCGAATTTTTTTTGGCTCTCAAATCAGTTTCAATGTCAAGCACCTGTTCCAAGTTCAACGGAGCCAATTACGAGTACATCAAAAGATCTGTCCCGAGATGCTCTTTTAATTTTCTCCGACTGCGAAAAAAATGTTTGCTGAATTTCAAAGTGAATGTTTACAACGTGAATAAATATAAACACTTTATAAATACTTAGTTTCTTTAGGCTAAGTTTCTTTGAACCGTATGTATTGGATACACACAAAGACGTGATACAAACACCCAGACCCAGAACAAAAAATCGAAGAATCCTGATTTTTTTATGAGTGATGTAGCGAACGAGCTGCAGTCCCACTGATGATAAGTGACCACTGCCATCCATAGACATCTGCTAGCAACTCCATACAGAATAAGATTACTATCTGAAGTCAAACACAAATGCGTTACTATTTCCGAGGACTAAGTAGGTCGCCTCATATTAAAGTCAGCCGGCTACCACACCCTTCCACCGAAATGCAAAAACTGCTGCATGCTAGAAATAGATCACACGATAGGAGTACCGGTCGAATCATACTCGTTATATGTCTCTTCATGTCCTAAAATTTATGAAAGGTGGTAGAACCTCCAGTCCCCAGTCGGTTATGAAATGAAATGTCTTCATTGTATTTTACTTACTTCACATATTCTTGAATAGACTGGCGTGAAGCAGTTCTGCATTACAGTGGAAAGATCTGGATGAAGGCTCACTGCCATATCACACCACGAACACTGTTTGTATGCAAATATTTACATAATAAGGCACAAAAAAGAGAAAAGGTAAAAAGCATAGCATTATACTATCCAAGCAAATAAAACCGGAGCCCATATATCACCGTTCGACATGATGTAACTCATTAATTAATTCGCTCCACGAAGTCCCAAAATCCCTTATCGAAACACGTATTCGCCGAAATATTTTTCATTACGCCGGGATTCTCGTAAAGGAATAAATATTCGAATGTGTTGGTAGAGACCGCGGCGTTAACCTTATCCGAATCGAGACTAAACTGAAAACATAAGAAATAAAATTGAATGCATATCAAAAGCTATACTATAAAGGTTATATATATTTCGACCTCGTTTTTGTTTTAGCTTTTGTTAATTGTGACGTGTTTTGTACAAATATGTTCCAAATATTCAGTCCAAAACACTTATAAGTTGTTATAAGCTAATTTGGCTCCGAATATGTCCGAAACAATTTATGAACTAGTGCAAAACTGCTGCGCTCACAGGTTGGAAATTACCAAAATTCATGTTTTGGACTTATAAAAGCAATAGCAAAATTTTCATGCCTTTCAATAATAATGAACAGGAATCCTTTTTAAACCAATATAAAACATGACTAGTATACCTATGTAAAAAAATACTGCATACTGTATTTTATTATTTGATATTGTTTCGAATCTAGCTCATCGGGAAAATCGATAACAAAATTCCACTCCAACAATAAAAAGACTCATACCGAGTTCATAATAGTCAAACACTACGCGTTTGACTTCCAAAATGACTGACGAGAAATCCTCAGAACATTATTACTTTTAATAATTTACACATTAGAAACTAACACAAACGAATACTTTAAGGCTGTGTATCGCAACGAGTAAATCTCACGAAAGATTGTATCATCTCGCTACGCTTGCAGTACGTTTTAAGTCCAAAACCCTTCGTTTAGCATTCGACCGACGGTCTGGCTGGCAGTGTACCGTTACTGCATTCGTCTTCCGAGAAGCTTCATATTGTAAAACATTGTAACGGGTTCTCGACTCTTGTTTTTGCCCCAAAGCAATTTAAGGACGTCGGAAATTGAATTCGCTTGTGACACGTGTACCAATTTAAAACCATGTACCCACTACTCCGGCTATATATAATTATTATTTCCCTTGATTTACGCTTCAGTGATATAATTTCATGTCGTACACAAAAACAAGTTATACCACTATTAAATATGCTTGTTATTTCAAATTGAAGTATGTAGGTTAAGTATGTAAAAAGTAATGAAGGTTGTGCGCTTAATCTACTTAGATTTAGGCGCTGCACGATTTAATTAATAGAGGATTAAAGAAAAAGAAAATATTCTATATAAATAATTGTGTGATGAAATTTAAAATTTTAACACATAATCCATACGGATAAAAGTCGTGTATATTATTTCTTTACACGATAACAATGTTACCGGGAAACTTAGAAAAAATAATAAAAATAAAAGATAGGCATTTCAATATTTCACAAGGCAAATACTGTGTTGATGCTAGTATAAAAATATTATTAAAAGAGCAGTTTAAATTTTTTGGGTATTAAAACCTCCGTGTCCCATCGTGTCTTCTCGCACTTGACTATTTCAGGTCTTTCATAAAAACATTGTAGTATCTCTTTTTTCACATCGCAATGAGGTCGTTGTCACGTATCGCTCTCTCGATCTTACTCGTATCTCCGTTGTCAATTCGCGAACGTTCGATATCTTGTAATTAAATAAATCACACTTGCTGTCTTCTCGAAAACAAGTCGGTAGGAAATTTCTGGTGAAAAATTGACGTAAATATGTTTAATTGATCGATTACTGTCTAATTTGATCTTTCATAATTATTCGTATTCGTTTTTATATTCACATAATAACGTTTAATAAGTTGCATTGGAATCTAAGCTATTTGCTGAATTTCTAAAACCTTACTGCCTGCAATTTCCTTGCCCGCATTAATATAAATTTAAGAAGCATATGAAACTCAAGTAAATGAAGAAAAAAAATCCCAAAGTACATTTTCAGAGAAATTATTGAAAAATCTTTTTTTTTATATTTTTTGGTTTGACAACCGTGGTTTGACATCAATTGAACAGAGTCGTCTTAGATAGGAGGATGTAGACAGCAAACTCCAATACGTATGCTCCAGTGTAATTTATTTTCATCGTTCACCCTTGGAGGTAAATGAAAAGTGATAAGGACCTTACGGTGGTACGTCCGTGATTGAGTTACACACAGACATACACGATCTCATTTTTATATTAGTATGGAAGTATATATTTTATGTATTAGTATGGGCGGAAGCCACTTACCATAAGATTAACTGCATGCTTGTTTGCAAATTCAATATTATAAAAGAATCGTTCTTAGACCAACAACAAGCAGCTTAACAAGTCCATCGAATAATTGGCAAACACACCCACTTCACATCCTTGCTTCGAACAAATTAACTACCATCTCAATTCACGTATTGACTAGAAATTCCACGGAGCAAGAGCGTTTCAGTTTATACATAAATAAAGTGAATTAGTCCGTCCGTCGCACACAACCTATTGTAGATGCAGAGGCTGGATTGTCTCGGAATATAATTGAGCTTAACAAATTGTCGCATACACTCCCGCTAGTTGCACTTATAAAGCCTACCGCATACAGACAATTGTTATTTCGATCAAACAGTTTAGTCGAATTGTATGCTTTAACAATTCCATAACGCTAATTAAATAATTCATCATTCAGATGTCAGGCTGGGAAGGAATTGAACCCGGGACCCACTGCGTGTCAGGCCGGTATGTTGACCACTTCGCCAAACGACGTCAAACGATCAAATAGTTTTGTTGGAGTCAATGCGAATGCAATGCAATTGTTATAGATTAATGCACTAGTTTTCTGATTTCGCCTATCGCGAGTCAATTATTTAGTCGAGACAATACACATTGAACTGAAACTCGCTTATCAGAACGCGATCAACTTGTTTTTTTTTTAGTTGAGATCTAGTTAGTTGGTTTCGCAGATCCACAAAATTCTCATTCCCAAAAAAATCGTATGTTTTCAACTGTTTAAGTGTACTAAACAGTTGTTCGGCTAAAAGTTGTACATATGCGCTAGGCCTAACGCAATATGAATTCCGAGAGTAACAGAACGTACGTACAGTTAATTAATCTTTATGTTAATTTTATTGCCGCATAGTTAATGAAATTAAACCAAAAAGTGTTCGCCAGAAGAGAAAACATATGACATTAAAAGATAAGTCTGTAGTTGGTAAATCGCTTGTAGGTAATATCTTTGTTTTTCTAAGCTACATTTTTTGCGTCATGTTATCCATGTATCTGTACATCTTAATATTCATACGCAGTGTAGGACGTCGTCGTACGTTTTTTACGGCGTACCCTCCATGTATCGTGATGATATACATGTTGTTTTTGTATTACAATGAGGACGCGTCGAATAAATGTTTCATAATAGTGCCCTTAAACTCCCGTAACTCGTCAAAAGATGGCGCCACCGTATTCTGAATCACGCTATCGGAGTTTTCTCAACATACTGCATATATATGTATATGTTTCGAGCAGACTGTCGGAGCACGGCTTCTCCCCAGACATAATTCCCTAGCCTGGCGGAATATCTCCCTTTGCCAAACCCTCGAATCAAAAAGGACTACCCCAACTTCATATAGTCAATTAAAATTGAAGCGTAAATTTTTTGCACGTCATAAATATATAAACATACTTTGAAACGAATAAAATTACTCTTATTTAGAATTGAACCTAGTTTATTTTAATAAACTACAGGACTATTGCCATATTACCAGTATTGTGGTAGTATCTTGAGAGCGCGATGCTAAGAACTCTCCCATATCGATTTAGTGAATTACCTCATAAACAAAAGTACAGAGAAATAGCATCATTTGTGTAAATCTCGCAACATTGTATCGTATGCGACAAAGTTGTTACGTGATACAAAATCTGTACTATGAGACTATATCGTAAACATTAGAATTTATGTACCTGTTCTAGTATATCTTCAAAGAGTTGCAATACGTAGGTTACTTTGTTCTCTCTGTGATATTTTACACAGGGTTGTGCTCTTCACTGTTCACAAGTGGTTTAGCAGGAATATGAAAATATTGTTTTTACTCTTAATATCCTGTGATATGCATAAATAGTTCATATTAATATTTTTTCCAAAATTATCTTCAATGAAAAAAAAATGATCATATAAAAGAATATAAATATAGTACAAATTACCCAACTACACTTTTATATATACAGTAGGTTATTACTAAAACCTTGCTATCATTTGTGATCCTTCGACAAGGATACAATTAAGATTATTTGAAAGGCCATGGTTATTATGAATATAAACTGACTTTTTGTTTTAACTTTAACGGTTATTCGTAACACTTGCCTCGAATCGTAATTACTGAAAATTAATGGCTACGCTTAATTTTTATTTCTTATTATCATTTTTCTTTTGACGTTATATTTTTGATAAAAAAAAAATATTTAAACTTAAAGCCCCATGCGTTTAGAGCCCCACGATAGAACATCTTATACTGTCAGTATAATGGACGTCCACTAAGATAAGTAGGAAAGACCCATACCCGAACCCCGGAACACAACAAAGGAAACAACTCAGTTATTACCGTCAGATAGATCCAAACACTAAAAATAAATATCCTTTTCTATAGAACACAAACTGAAATTAATCACAGCACTAATTAGAATTCGCAAAATTTTCCCAGCCAATTATTGCATCGACGCAATAAAATTTCAATAAAGAGCGAACTTTTAATTAAAACAAACCAGATTCGATTAAAATGGAAGCAAAAATAATTAAGCTTTCTCACATGAATATAAATGAAAACAAAGTTTTTAATTTAAAAATTGTGTTGTCCTGGAACCTTTGCATTACACCATAAAAATAATAATTTACGGATTATTCTCCGAAAAACAAATTGATTGAGAGGATTTTAGAGAGGATTAGGAAGGCTTTTGGAGACGAAATTGCAGGATTTTTTACTGCGACAACATAATTGACTTTTAAAGATTTAAAACCCTTGCACTCTAGTAGAAACTTAAGCATAAATCCATGAAATGCCTCCGAATAGCACGGTCTCTATTTCTAGTGTGAACCAATTCTTACATTTCATGTGAAGGGTGTGGTCGTCAGCTCACTTCCATATGAGTCGACCATATTCGTCCTCGGGAGCAGCAACGCACCTGTGATTGGCTTCAGATAGAACCCATATTCTATATAAAGTTACTTAGAGATGTTTATAGCAGTAACCACCAGACTCGTTTGCTACTTCAATCTCTTAAAAAAAATACATGGAGTTCCACTTATAGCCCAAACAACAAATAGCCCTGTAACCGAGCGCCCATCTAACCAATTAATAAGCCGACGACAATGAGACATTGTCGGACGATTGTGATTCCGACAATTCTATTCCCACTTCGACAATGGACGAACCGTTATGGCATTGTTTTTTTTTGCACAGTAACCGACGAGTTTACATACCATTCACGATGTGGGTGTCATTTTTTGTTCACACGCCACAGAAATTATAACTACGGATTGATTGGGCCAACGTGCCTGAAATGAGGGCAGTAATTCGGTGTTGTGGGTGTGATCAGTGAGTCAGAGGACCAGTGTGATGAGGATGGGAACCGTTGCTTTGGCACACTTTGATATACGTACCAACTGGATTTCACGCTAAGTTGGATTCAAACGCAACTTTGTTTAGTCATTCTTTGTAATAACCGTTAAGGATTAAAGTTGTATGAGTAATTGGTATCTTGTGGAGTGAAGATGGTACGTTAACCCTGCTTGTATTATAGTCTAAAATTACCATTATTATTTGTTGAATAAAAACTGAGAACTTCATACAGAAACCAAGGGTTTCCTCCCGACGTTTTCCTATGCCTTTGAAGCAAACAATTTATTTCTATTATAGTAGTATGGGAAGAATCCGAAATGCGTGCCCAGAATTGAAACACGTCTGTGTGCGAGAGGACCAAACTCATACCACTATTAAGGCTACATCTTTAGCCAAAAGCATCTACAGACATCACACAGTGAAACTTTTTCTGTACTATAATATAGTACAGAAAAAGTATCATAATTATTATGAGACATACGTCACAAGCGGACACTACATTTTTTATTATATTTATTTGAACAGATTACTTCTAGAGAAAGTATCAAATTTAGTCAAAGTGGGGTAATATGTTCAATAAAACAATTTGATATGATGCAACATTACTCAAACGACATGGTCTTATCGTCCGACGGCGCAATGAAAACTATGTCATCGAGAGCTGTAAAGTTTTATCAAACGCGGCTATCTTGCCGCATTGGATATCACAGATAGACATTACACGGAAACCTGTGAGTTATACAGTGTATTTTATTTATCGCAAATATTTTTACAATGACGGATGTGTAAGTTTCATAATAAAATATAAACGCATTCAACACTCAAAGCCCCACAGTAGGATTTTCTCCTGAGTTGTGGATGCCATGGACACAAGGTGTGAATGATGAGTTTAAGTTCCCGTTCTGGGTCTGGGTGTTGTCATGTCTGGTCTGTCTCGTCAGGAGAAAATCCTACTGTGGAGTTATGAGTGTTGAAAGTGTTTATGTTATATTAAAAAAGGCAAAATATGGACGGCAATTTTTTTTTTTTTTCAGTTTTTGTCAGATACTTATTATGATATATTTCTGACACATTTATTCGCATATATTTTGTATTATTTACTTATTTATGGTGACGTGTCCATTTATAAATCAATATAATATAAAATCTTTTGTTCAGTCACTTCTAACCAAACATAAAACATTATATCATCACATGCCTTTTAGATTCTAAAACAGCATTACGAACAAACATAACATACATATCTGCTTGAAGCAATGAATTACGTTTCGACTAAAAAGGAAACACTTAAGTAGCACTCGCATGCCGTAAATTAACTTTAATTAATCATTCGACTTCGAGTAAATATCAGGGCCGGGATGAAGAAAAACTGAATTTTAAATAACATACGAGTTATGGATTGTTTCGCTTCTGTATGCAAATTGTGTGGTATATTCACGCTTGAGAAAGTTGGTATTTTTTTTAATGTAAGTAGCAGGCATTCAGTTGTCCTAGATGGCTAAAAGTGCTTGCAGTACACCAGCTGTAAAGTGGTTACTTTATTGTACCATACTTGTTATACCACATATATTCAAACTCCAAATAGGAATTGAAATTACCTTGAGGTCGGATACAGATGCGTTGGTATAATCGCGTGATTAAGTTGGTTGGGCAGAACAGGAGCAACGCTAATTCCGCTTCATAGAAATAGGTTTGAGGCCTTGAAAGAGACTTCACGTTATGTGGGATTTTTAACCACTAAAACCCCCTCGGTGGCCTTCCTCAGTGCTTGCAAGGGACTCAGGGATCTCCAATGGAACGCACCGGTGCTCTCTAGCGCGGCGCCCCTTTCATCTCCTGGGGGGCGTGTAACTGTCCCCCTGCATCTTCCAATATCTGCAACGACATACAGCCACACATGCCGCCGTCCTTTTGGGGTTATTGGCTGGGCGGTTCGAGCTCCCACTCTAGTTCCCCTCAACCCCATATGCTCCGTTCTAGTCGCCTCTTACGACAGACAGAGGATACCGTAGCCGTAATCTACTCCCCGGCTACAAGGGGTCCTACCTTCCTACCTACATAATACCCAATGTCAATCAGCGGCATGATCTATTTATTTATTACACGACCTTCACGCTCGTTTGCTACTTCATTATAAGAAAAGATTTGCACACGTCAATTATAACTACAATAAACAAGAACACAGTTCGATTTTAATTTACCTTGCATTTGCGTGCATTATTAATTTGCAAGCAAGTAAATTAGTAATGCCTAATAAGGTGAGTCACGTATCGTGAATGATAACTTCCGTGTATGACGTTTTCATCACAAATTCGACGTATTTCTTCATTTCTGACGTATTGGAAAACGAGTTACTGGAAAATCAACAAAGATCTTGGAAGACAATGTCGACTCAATGATGATACCGGAGTTTCTCGTATGCTAATGAGTTTTTAAGGAAAATCTGTAGTTGAAGTTTGGCGTACAGGTGAAAATAAAATGGGTACATACTCGTATATAATTAAACATTTCTAGTATTTCATTCATGAGCCACGTCATTATAAACTTGGCAGCGTTATTGATTGTTTTTAAGGTAAAACAAATTGGTATCTCTATATATAAATACAAATATTTTACATAAAAAATTGTAGAAAGAAGTCGAATGGAATCCTTCTTCTTTATTAAAGTCAGTTAAAATCCATGTTTCTCCACTTATTAGCATTGGTGTATATTCCAGGCTTCGTCCCCCAATTTTACAAGCCTTTTAAGAACTAGCCGGGGCACTTAACAGATAACTGCCTCCGACCGACATATTTTCTGTATTATGAAATGTATAAAAAAATCAACCGCCAACCATTAATCGATAACATAATAGATCAGATTGACATAATTATAATTAACAAATTAAAATTTGTATATATTATTATGTATAGATAATTACTTCCTAATCATTTCCATAAGGCATTGACTATATATTTCCATTATCAAATATCTTTATCTATCAAACCGTGTTAGATAGAAATTAGTCGTTAATTCAGTATAAGATTACCTAATTTTTCTTGATAAAATGTGTACGATAATCTGCAATTACAGCAGTATAATAACCATGTATTTGCTCTTTATTGGCACTGTAACCAAATATTCAGATTTTTGTGACAAGGCATTCCAGTTTAGTCCTCTGTCATAGCATCACATCTGTGTCTGCGATGGACTTAATCACGAGAAACACTCAAATTTTATGGTCATTTGGCTTCCTTTTATATTACGCGTTCATGTTAGTCCTCGTGAGTAGCCACGCATCTGTAATTGACTTTAAATAGGATCTCTGTTCTGTATGAGGTTGCTAACAGATGTTAATGGACAGAAGTAGTCACTTACCATCAGGTGGACAGCATACTATATTAAAAAATATATATTACAGACCCGCGTGACCCGCGACTTCACTAGCGTTTAAGCAAATGTAAATAAAATAGTTTTAAATTGTAATAACTTTTGATAGAATTGATGGAATTGAATGAAACAAGAACTGAATGTTAAATCAAGATACGAACCATAAATATATATCCTTTCAATCAAAAAAGTAAGTTAAGTTTGATGCGATGTCATACACAAACAAAAGGACAGACTGAAGTTATAAAATCTAAAGAGATTTCTATGATTACTTGTAGAACGAGTATTCATTCTTTTTTACAAATGTGGTAAACGACAATATCAATGAGGAATAGTGATAAAATTTAGTCCATCTTTCTCTCAGTCTCTTCAATATGCATTTAGCGAAACCGTTCCAACCAGAGATAATTACTCACTTGACAGAAAGTGTACAATCAAGGCATTTCATTTTAGTTTCTTAAACGTTCCCACTACAAACGTGTGAATGAAAAAAAAATGTATTTATTTTGATTCGTCAACAGAGGAACTTATAGTCACGTATATTTTACTACCGCGGACTTGTGAAAACAAAGATTTACACGAAAACAGCCAATATCAACATATAACAAAATGTTTTATCACAAAATAATTTCGTAGAATAATTTTCGTAAAATTCACTTATCAATTATGACGAAATTATTACGAATACATCGCCGCAGTGCTATCTATTCTGCTGAATGGTAATTTCCAGTGATTCTCAAAGTACAATTACGAAACATCTTTTGGCATGTCTAATTATGTACGTGATTTATCTGTAATGTGTGAGCAATAATCCATAACACTACGGATGATTGTAATAAAACATGTAGTTGTTTTAATTTATTGAAAATGCACATTCAATACGTTTGATAAGTGCAGTTTTCAGCAGTTGTTATTGAGGATTCCTGGACTTTGATTTTGTTATGGGTCGTCATTTTAGAAGACTTTTTGTGTTAAGTAAGCCTCAAATCAGCATGTTACCTACACAACCGATGTTAAGTGGCCACTACCGCTCATGGTGTTTTTCTTATTTAACATTAAAAAAGTAACAATCTTGTATCCATTACCGCCCACGGACGTCTGTTATCAAACCCAGATAAAGTTAGTTTTGCCTGAGGTGGATCACAGACGCATTACCCTTGAGGACAAAGTTACCACGAGTAGGCACTATGCACCATGGATTAGGATGTCTTCCATACTGCGCCCATAAAAATAGAACACAGCAGCTTATACTGCTTCTTATAGATTGAAAAATTTGAAGACCAGAGAGTTCTATCATCGTTAATGGTAATCTTATCTAAGATCAATCACAGACGTACGTTCATAAGAATAGTACATTTTACTACACCTTTTACACCCTTAAAACCACAATATTACAGCTGAACATTTTTG
>DWNE01004509.1:0-15083 GCA_018249875.1 Cecropterus toxeus
ATTTATGTTAATTTTTAAATAAATTGTAAATTTTCCGAAAAAAAAACTTGTTTTGAAATCAAGATCTGGTTGCGATGATAATATACTTATCAGGATTGAAGATTGATCTCCCCGCGTCTGTCAGTTGTCGACAATTATTATACTCTATTAATACCCGACTGTATCAGAAGGGGGTAATGTTTTTCGAGCGTATGTATGTATGTGCGTATGTATGTATATTTGTTTGTATGTATGTCCATTTCTTTGGCACGCTACAGCCCAAACGGATTTTGACGTATGACATATCAGTAGAATCGTCTCAGTTTGTAATGACATAGGCTATATAATTTAAAAAAATGACCTAATGGCCTAATGGAATAAGAGGAATAGGAGGAGGAGGGATAATTTATTTTTATTACGACAATGTGTGTGTTAAATGATAGCTAGTAAATAGACCTAACTAAAGATAATTATATATAGTGTAATACTTTTACTTGTCAGTTTTGACAAAAACTCATATAAGCGTTAAATTGAATATCATTATGAACAAAAATTTCGTTTTAAGCAGTCGGGTATTTGGTTTAAATGTCTTAAACGATATCACTAGTTTTACCTAGAAAGTTAGGAACGGTTAATTCTCACACTAAAATCTTTCATCTGAGCTTACGGTTAATATCGCCGTAGTGCGGTTGTATTAATTAAAGCGAACAACTGAGATAAGTCTGCTGCGGTATCGCGATGGAATGCGACATTATCTAGAACCTCTAGGACCTGGGGTGCTGAGCTTCGGGACGTAAACAGACCGTATCGGACCGAAAATTATGTAAACTTCGCCTTTCCTAGATTGCGGATAGCTGACAATTATTTATTCGACGCTTATATTGCTCGGAATGCAAGATGAAGTAATGGAAGTGATAGGTTTGTTTGAAAATGATATTGTAAGTTACGGTAGAAAGCAGTGACGAAAAGTAACTTGGAATGAAATGTCTTGAAATGAAATGTCTTTATTTTTGTATAGGCCTACGGGGGCACTTACAAATTGTCATTTACAGTTACTATAATTAAGTTCGATTGCTAACGTATTTACTGAACGGTTTATTAATAACTTATTTCTTTTTCCTTTTTTTTGAATAAAGTATATAGATTATGAAGTTATAGTAGAAAGTGGTGAAAAAAAGTAAATATGACTAAGTTAAAGTGCTAACTTAATTGGTTTATTAGTGACTTATTTGTAAGTATTTTTCAAATAAAGTATAAAAATTACCGATTATAGAAATAGAATAATTCGGTCTATTCTCTATCTGTGTTCACAGAAACAGAGAGTGTCGTATTAATAGTTAGTATTATAGGTATGTAGCAAAAAAACTCCATATCGGTATTCTATTCCCGTTGTACAATACACACCATTAAATAAATTTCCATATTTGTATGCACGAGAAATTTTCAATAGAATCTCACGTGTTAGTGAGCGCAATCGATTATTATTTTCATACAATCGTATATCTAAAGGTCACGCGTAATGCCATTCAGCGTGCATTATTCAATATTAAAGAAACTATCCGTTTGTATCGCACAAAACATCGCACGCGACGCCGTTGCAACGTAAAACCACCTTTACTGTGAAATTATAAAGTATTTTTCATACTGGAGCGTTATTTCGTAGTAACTATTTAAGATTATTTGTAAAACATCGAACGCAAGGCGCAGGTTATCGGATACTGGCATCTCTTGGTAACACACTAAGGGCTAAAATTACGTTTCGGCGGCGAAGTGAGATTGTGTATCGAAAGCCAGGAAGCGCATTGTTAGGTCACGTTCCCACAACTCCCCTTTTCTTTGAGGGGGAATAAATAATTGCACTTTTTTCTGTCGCATATGGCCAAGGAAACGGAGGATTGTGTAAGATCGTTCCCACGCTTTGCCCCTTGGTTATAAAGGCCGATCGAGGTCAAGAAAAAATACGTGCTACCATAATGTAGGGGTTTCTTTTGTAACGGCAGATGCGAATCTAGGGTTAAGCGCGGAATAGTGTTGGATAAATGGATCGATTGACGCGCTTCGGGTCTTATTGGATTTTTTGTGATAGGTTCAAGGACAATGGCTCTCTTTTAATTTTGGTTAGAATGGCTAACAGTAAACATTACATCACATTGTTTTTGTATTATTTTATTCAAACACAATTAAACTTAATTGTTTTATTTTATCCAAAAAAGAAACAATAGGTACTAATGCAAAATTATATACCTAAAAGTTATTTATAATAGAAAATTAAGATTTACGTTGGTATTAGTTAATCTCATTTCCATATACAAAAATATGCAAAAAAGTAACATATGTTTAAACATACTTATTACTAAAAATATGATAAAAAATAATATACTACCGTGTAATTAAAACGTTATTGAATTTTTTTTCGTTCGTAGATTCGCTATTGCGTCTAACAAACATAATCAAATGCAGTGGTTAATCAATAAATCAATTAATCAAATATATAAATAAATAAAATACCTTTAAATCAGTGGTATCAAATACATAAATCTGCTATAATATCTACATTACAGATATATGTGTGCGCAGCCGTTAGAAACAAAAAGTGGCGGCCCAAAAAAATACGAATTGCACCTTTCCTAAGGCGTTCTTCGCCTATTTAGAACTGGTCGCTTTCCCACGCTCGCGCGCGCCAGTTGCGTCTCCCCTCGTCTTTTTTATTCGTATTCTTTTCTTGCCATTTTATTTTTATTTTTAAACGACTCGTGTAATAATTATCTCGGTGGCTTCGATAATTTATCGAGTAGATAGACTAAAACTTATTTTAGTGGTTTCACGAGATGTATTTCAAATTCTACTTTAGAGGAATGCGCATAATCTTCGCTAATTGCCGAATCAGGTTCTGGTTATGAAAAGTGTCTATAAAAAATTGTTTTTAAATGCAAACCGCTTTTATTAAAACAATCACTTCATGACGTGCCTAAGCTGTGTTTTCACGCGTACTTTACTTCTAAATCATAATATAAACGATCAATAGGGGCATGTGCAGATGAGTTGAACGCCTTCCTTCGTAACTCAACCGTACACAAAATTAATAGAGTCCCTTTACGCTTACCATTCGAATTCTTGTACCAAATCTATGAAAACTCGCTCTTAATACGTACGCGTATAAATGAAATTTGTAAAGGTGGCTCATCACTATCGCTGACAGTTGAGAAAAGTACGCACATTGCGTACGCCGCGCTCCGTTCCCACGATCCACGCGACATATGGCGCGAGCTGCACTTACGCTCAATGGTGACGCGTGCACAAAAAAACCCGGACTTAGCGGATCCACCCTGAATACAGATAAGCAACTGTATAATGGACGTCTTCGCTTTCGGTTGAGAGATAATTCTGTTTGTTACTTAAGAGAATTAAGATAATTTTGAAAGAAAAACGGCGAAATCAATCTTATTCTAACTAAACTGGGATGTTTTGTTTTAACTACAAAGAGATACCTATCTTCTATCTATTTTAATGTTAACTTGCGTATTGAAAATTGAAATTAAAATATTGCGCAAATCTGCAGACAATTAGTCTGCGAAATATTAAAACTTAACTATGTTTAAATTATAACATTTATGTATCTAGAACACTATAAAAATGTTCTAATACTTAAAATGCTCAATTTTCTTAATAATAATCTGTAACAAATTTGTAATGGCTTCATACGCGATGACGCAATTCGCGAATTGACCGCACTACGTACAATCATTTAGGAAGTATAATATACGAATGCGGGTTGTAAAATAAGAAAGAAAAACAAAAAATGAAGGTCAAATCGTTCCAATTTGAATTTTCGAGTAGTGTTTTATAGCGGGGCAGGTGGCGTTCCGCGCAACTGTCGCCGTTCCCACGGCCCGCGAACACCGGGCGTCTGATACTCATACATTATCGTATGCAAGCGTGTGATGATTGCCAATTATGAAATTATTGAAAATTGTTCCCTATCATACATATACCAATACTGTTTGAGGTTTTTTTATAGGCAACCAGTTTTATGATGAAAAACATACGAGTCATTAGTAATGAAATTATTAACTTATTGCATGACATGGAAATGAATGTTAAAAGTAAGTATTGTATTATAAATTGATTGATCAATGACCTAAGGATTTATGTTTATAAATGGTCGTAATAATAAAAAATATTGAGGATTTTTTAAATTTAATATTAAGCGATATGATTTATTTCATTTTAGTTGTTTTAGAGCAGGTTAAATACATAGGTTTTCTAAAAATCATTAAACATTAAACGAATCAACTCTGAATAAACACATTAAGTGATATTAAATGGATAGTAATTTTTCTTAAATTCTATGACGTAAAACGGATGATATCTAATCAATGTATTTTTATAACCGTTACAATGTGGCGCCAACCATAATTTATGCAACGCATTCGACTTGGAATATCGAACAAGTCTTCAGTAGGTACCAAATCTCGCCCACGTAAAATATAAGTATATGTAACTTTATGTTCAACTGACTTTTATGTTTTTGTTTCCCCGCCTTTTACCATTTATCCTTATTTATAAAGTTATGAATGCACTACAAATACAATTAAAACATTATAGGTTTGAATAAATATAGGTACATATTTTGATAAAATATGCGTTTCTGCGATAGAAGACAATAGAAACCGAACACGTTAGAAGAAAAGAGAAAAAAAGAAAATATTTAATCTTAGGTTAAAAGGCATGACGCCAAGGCGGTAAAAATCATAAAAAAGTGTTTGTTTTAAGGTTACAGTAATTTAAAAATTACATTACTTTCCGCGCGTTCAATTTTTAAAAACGTATAATTATTTCATAACTGGTAGAGTCACGTGTTGAGGTCACATGTAAACAAACAATTTGGCGTTAAATTATTCTTTTATCATACACATACGATATTTATAATACGAATTTATGTTTTGAATAAATCTACTAAATAATAACAACATTGTTTACTGCTCTTACTTCCGAGACGTTCCCACTTAGTCCTCAAGAATAGCAAGGTATCTGTGGCTAACCTTAGCTAAGACTGACTTTATTTGGTGTTAATTACAGATGTCCATAGGCGACAGTGGCCACTTATAATAGATGGACTGCATGCTCGTTTGCTATTTTAATATTATAAAGAAAACTGAACGTTAAATCACTCGAATATTATCCTTACACATATACCTATATTAATATTATAAAGCTGAAGAGTTTGTTTGGTTGGTTGAACGCGATACCTAATCTCAGGAACTACTGGTTCGAATTAGAAAAATATTTTTGGGTTGAATAGTCCGTTTATTGAGGTAGACTATAGGTTATACAACATCACGCTATGTTTGCTTGTTTTTTTATGTTATAGGGGGAAATCCGTGGAGCCCACCTAGTTTAAAGGTGGTAGAACTAATGTAGTTCTACCGGGGAAGTACCACCGCCACACATATTTCTAGCGTGAAGCAGTTCTGGCGTTTCATTGGAAGAATGTGATGGCAGGCTCACGTGACGTCGTATGAGGCGACCATTTCAGTCCTCAGGAGTAGCAACGCATCTGTGATCGACTTCAGATAGGACCCCTGTTCTCTATGAAGTTGCTTACAGATGTACATGGGCAGCAGTTACCATTTACCATCAGGTGGACTGCATGCGCGTTTGCTACTTCAATCTGATAAAAAAAATATTTTTATAACGCTAATATAGTGTTGATTAAAACAAAAAACAAAATAATATACTTGTAATTTTAAAAACATTATCCTTGTACAATTGATTGTAAACGCGTGCGTAATTGCCAGTGTAAATTGTTAAAATAGCGAGCCAAGTGACAACACGCGACCTCATTAAGTCACATTGTCCATGTCTGAATACTTTGTGACGATGGTAGAATCCATCGTTGACCAGTTTGCCAGGAATATCAGAATTTTGCTTTTAATTTGTATGTGCCGTGATAAGTAAAGTACATCAAAAGGAATGACACAAATTGTAATATACGTTACACATATGTAAATAGGACAATTTAAGCCGAAGTATAATTTCAAAGCGAAGTAAAATAAACATTTCCTTTAGACAAAAAAAAACCATGTCAATATTGTAAAACAATTTGTGAATAAATTTATTGCTAAATTATTGTCAATTTAATGTCAAACAAGCCTCTAGTTTAGTCAAGTGTAAGGCTAGCTCTAGCTTTTGTTGCCTATGTAATAAACAAGATGGTTAAAAAAATACAAAGTAATACAAAGAAAAAAAGACAAACCGGCTGAGTTTCTTGCTGGATCTTTTCAGTTGAATTCATGTTCCGATCCGGTGGTAGTGTGAGAAAAAATATTGTAAGTGCCCCCGTAGGCCTCTGCAAAATAAAGATTCATTTAATTACAATAGATATCCTTCATAGTTCAATGCTACGACACTTCTACCTACCAGTATCTATATATAAATGTAATTTAAAAATACTTTTACATTACATTACATTATTTTAGACTAATATTATCACGGAATTAATAAATTTTAATGTGTTACGCATCGAAAAAAAAACGCATATCGTGAGTACCCGTATCATGTATAAAATGTAAAGTTTTTACTCATTGTAATTCAACTTCAGTTCTATTAGTAACTTAACTGTAATTCTATTAATCTTCGTAATTTTTACAAAGCTTGTCCCCAAAAGGGGTCATTAAAGTCCTAACCAGCATATTGTTATCACGAGATAGTCAAATATGGCTACGATTGTTTACAAATAGTCAAACTTATTGAACAAAACATCACCAGCCTCGTTCACCATTATGACATTGTTACAACGCGTGCCTTAGTCGTGATCGCGTGGTCATACAAAACCATTTATAATACAGTTATAAGTACTGCGAGTATTAAGTTTGCATTATTCCTATATACATATCTGTGTCTATATAAAGACATCGATATATTCCTATATATCTATGTCTTTTAAATGCAAATAACTCAAGGGAGCGTTAGCCATAGTTTCAAAAAAAATCTGTGCCTTTAAAATTAGTTTTTAGGTATGTTTCCATAAAACAATCATCGTGTGTTTCCATCATTTCAAAGTACATTTCAAGATATGTTTGAAAACTAAAACAAATCCGTAAAGTGCACGTCTATTGCAAAAAATCTCTATAATTACTTTTAAAAACTTTCTATTTTTCTGTGTGTTTTAAGTGAAAACAAAATTACTAAATTTATTATAATTTAAAAAATTGACTTTGACCTTTATTTCACATATATACATATATTAAAATGCACATATTATACCTAAACTTATTAAAATTTTGCGTATTGTTCAAATTTTTTAACGCAGGCAAACCAGCGGGATTCAGATAGTTGTAAATAATAATAGAACTTGTTATAAATATATATGGCTTCATTTAGTGATAAATCCATTTGTAAATTAAAACGGCTCATAAACAAATAAATAATTAGATGCTAATCGTTAACATTATATTTTTGTATGTAATTTTTAAAGTAGAATCTATTAGGTAATATATAGTCCTTATAGTCATCACTATGGCTTAGCATTAGAACTGACCTTTAAATATGTAAAAGATATATGAATGAACCATTTTTAAAAGTATGTTAATAAAAGAGATTCATTGTGTGGTCGACATTACATCAGACGAGAGCTATGTAGATGTCTCATCTTATTAAGTCTTTAAATTACGAATCAATTAAATTTATACAACATTAAAAATTCAAATTCATCTACCATGATTTCTAAGTAATATTGTCTATCTGTCGCGTTTACTCAATATTAACATGAATCAAAATATTAATATCGCCTGCCAGTACCTACTCGTGCGTTTACTACCAATCATATTTTTATTAAGCAATGAATCTGTCACGTAATTGGAAGTTTCCATGTGTTTTTGCTAATCAAAGTAGCTATAAAAATGCCGGTTGCCAACAAAATAATAAGAGACAAATAAAGAGATGTTTACACTGAAATCGTATACCTACATTTACTTTGTTTTCACAATTTTACAACTTTTTAGTCACGAGTATATGATGTGTGATGTTTATAGCGCCAATAAAATTATACGATTTTTTTGCCCTCATAAACAAATAATGCAAACCTTGTAATAAACATAATATGATTAATTCATCGCGACACATTTATAAGATCGCAGCGCAATGGAATCAAAACTGGAAAACGTTACCCAATCTAAGAAAGAGTAACCATTTCCGCACTTTCATCGACTCAAAGACTCCAACCAGCATTTTGCAATTGGAACGTGCTGTGCGGGCATTTTATTTCATTGGCACGAGTGTCCGGAGTGGAATCACGCGCGGGGCGAGACGCGCGGGGCGGGCGTCTGGCTCGAGCCCGCGACCGTGGGAACGCTCTGCCTTTAACGTGTCGCACGTGCTCGAGACGCTACTACTGCCAACGCGAGAGCGAGCGAGACGCAACATACATTTAGAAAGCGAACGACAAGGACGCACACGACACTAACAAAACAAAAAATAATACGACAATAAAATAACAAGAACCAACAATAATTTGTGAGCGTTCGAATTCGAATCTTTCGGTCGTACCGTGAAAGGGACTGAACGATAGTTCTTTATTCGAAAGTAAGAATAAAATTGTAATGGAGATGTTGATTTATCACCGAGGTAGTAACGGCGAGACTCGTTGCTACCGTATTTAAGTGCTTTGTTATTTTGCAATCACGAGCGAGCCGAGAGCCGCGGTTACAGAGTAATAAATTGTTCGCGAGATTATTGATGCGTCTTAATGACACCTCTTCGGAGAATTTAAGACGCGTGCGTTTTGGTGCCTTAAAATATGCGGCTTACGGATGAATTATCGCGTTGTAAACAAGGAAGGGTATAAAATACCTCCTTAGGCGAGTTTTAGACATGTGCGTGAATCTCGACTCGAGGTATCGTCTTTCGCAGGTCGAGTTACTCGGCAAATGGCCACATTTGGCGGCCACACTGACCCCGCAGGCGACCAAATGGCGCAAAAAGTCAGCCATTGAGGGCCTGTACCTAGTGAGGCATGAACCCACCGACCTGGAAGTCCCCAACTTGTGCTGTGATTCATTAATATACGTATACTATAATGTTATAGGTGCCAACTGACTTGCGTTTACTTTGTCGCTAAAGATTTGAAGTGTGATACATAACGGTACCTACTTCGAGAATTTATTAAAATTAATTGAGATAAGTTGACATTTGGACGTTTGCATAGTCATGCTGTCAAGCTGTATTTCGAAAACATTTCGACGAAGATGGTTTCGTAAACCCGACATACTTACACTGGCGGAATTTCGTTTGGGTTGGGTTTTATCCTGTCGAAAATGAAAATGGATATATGACAAAAAAGATATTCCAATAAGTCCTAAGCCTTAGGTCGATTTTTTGGAATTTTCGCCGGATGGACTTGAGTTTATAGAACCTCCTGATAACCTCTGAACAATCATTAATAACAATAATTATGCTTCATGCCACTAAAACCATGTAGATTTCTACAAATTTTATTTATGGATGGTTTTAAGAGCAGTTGCATGTTTATGGTAATCAAAATACATAATATAAGGTAAGAATGTAGCAGAACACTAAATGTATACTTTATTCATGGTTAATAAAGTTATCGTAATTAATTTATTCAGATATTTACATATATACCTATGATTTAAAAAAAAATCATATTGTTTATATGCTATGAAATACAATTGTGACGATAACATTGAATAAATAATTTATTATTTTCATTAAAACTGCATCAACTTTCCTTCTTCTCTTTCCCCACTTCTCTGCTAAAATTCTAAATTCAATGATTGAAAATAGTATTTTTAAATTCAATCCAAACTCATCACGAATACACTACGAAGTTCGTAAAATTAACTTGATTACAATTTCATACATGGTTATAATGAATTAAGTTTCCATATAAAAACGAAATACACTGGCAATCTTAATGGAAGCCACCCTGGTCGCTGATGATGTAATATAAGAGGTGGTTTTGTAAAAATCTCTGAAACATGATCGCGACATCCGGCCCCAACCCGATTTAATAGACTGACCTACATGGTGGACAACTCTGTCCAAAACAAACTTATGCAACCACTCCGACAAGCGAAAAAAAGCCTTAAGCCGCTCATTTTAAGTCCAAATCGATCGCAAACAACGTTAGGTCGACATTGTATAGGGAGGAGACGGGATGAGCAATTTTTATTGTTAATTTAACTATGGAAGTACTCATTGGGTCGGACAAAACTAAATTGTGCACATCCGGGGTGTCTATTCAAATTGTGGCTACCACAATGTTATCTGTCACTTGTTCGAGATGAAAACGACGATATATCAAACTACATTACTATTTGCAATGCGACAACAATTGACTATCTATTTTGGCAAAATCTTGAGTAATTTGATACTTTAATACCTCATGTCTAATCTTCATTGGATTTATGAATAGGTGTAACTAGGTGTTTAATTATGACTGATATCACAATGTGTAACTTAAAATTATAGGTCCTTCACAGACTTTGATTTGTCAGACAAGCAGTAAAAAAATAATAGTTATATATTTAATTTTTGGACACGTTTTGTATTTAAACGTATACAAGATGTGTCGAAAAGTCGACGAAAGCCAAACATAAATAGAATTAGTAGATCCTAGTGCGAGTAGTTTTTACTCGCGCTTAACTTAAAAATCAAATTTTACAATTACATCTTAGCACTTTTGATGCATCTTCAAAAATCTTTTATTCAATTATTCTTGTATCGAAAATTATTCATGCCTAAACAATATTAAAAATTCAAGCTTGAATATAAAGCCAATAAGACAGAAATATTTTTTACGTTAAAAACAAGTTCCGAACTCCAAATGTCTGGGTGAATTACCGCCAAACCCAAATAAAGTAATCAACTCATACCTTAACTGGAAGTCAGAGTTTACCTCAAAACCTTTCACTGCCGCAGGCCTTGCGATTATTAAAAAACAGTTAATTTGTAAATTAAATTACATGCCATTCTGGGATGTATCACGTAATTTTTATTGCAACGTTAGTGTTTAAACGTAGGTTACGTTTAAAAAAAAACATTTACACTATAACCATTTGAAAAGAAAATATTTCACAAAACGTACGTCCAACCAATAACGTAAATCAATAACGTACATACATAACGAGTACATACATGAGGACGTGAAGCTTACATTTACCATGTTTGATATATGCCTATAATTCTATGTCATTAAAATATGTAATGCCGTCTATGATTTTGTACTGCATTTTTCATTTTATATTTGCTTGTATACTTAATAGTAATCTGTGGTCTACGGTGCTGGTTAACGATATTATAAGACTCTTTTTACTTGTAAACCTTGTTGTTAACTTTTTGTTGACCCAAATAAAGTGAAAAAAAAATGATAGCGAAACGTTGAACTTAAAAAAATTCTAAAAACATATTATTCTTTTGAATTGAATTGTTTAATATATTTATATACCCAGTTGGTTTATTTTAAACATGGTTATGTTTAAGCTTAACAATAATATCTGAAAACAAGAGGTACCTACGGCCATAAGCGTTTATCGCCTCACTATCTTGAATGCTTAATTTCCACTTCATTCAAATTATAAATTAATGATCACGAATAGACAACTAAATGCATCCATAATCACCCTGGCTCGATGTGACGCTATAAATTCCTTAATACCTACTATCAACAAATAAATTATCGAATTTCCATAAAAAGCCATAATAAATTACGGCATTTGCAATTCAACGCCCAAACTCCTCTACAATACATGACAAGTTGATCCGTCCGCGGCTCCGTCTCGCCGGTTAATTTAGTCGGTGCTTTCAATTAACTCAAAACATCGACTGGCGGCGCAACGTCATTAATTCCATTTTCTAAAGTCAATGTTGCGTTTTTTTTCAGTGCTACGACGCTACGTGCTACGCTATCAGCGCTATCTATCCCTTTTGTCCCGCTCGCACTATCGCCGGCCCGGTCCCGCGCGTGTACTGCACGCGAGTCGTGCGTCCTGCTCGCACTTCCTGCGCGCGCGCCTTCAGCCCGTCAGCTCGGACTGTGGGAAAAGACGGCAGGTGTTATGCGGGATCGTGAACAAGCACGCATTACCATTCACATTATTCAACAATAAATAATAATAATAAGAAGCCGTGGAGCGAGTGGCGAGCACGCGCAGCTAACACATACTAATGGGTGGCGTGCGCGTGTGTGCGTGCGTCTTAAGATTTTGTTTTGTGTGCGTGTTATGAGATACGGAGTGGACGTAAGGTTTTTAATATGTGTTTCGTGTGGGCGGCCGCGCGTCACGGATTTAACATGGGATTAAGTTTGGTTAATTGTTTTAGGATATTTTTTGGTTTCGATAGCTAAATGAGTTTTAGTAAGCCGACTACCATTAATGACGGGATAAGTGCTCTCAAACTTTGATGTATCTATGCCTCAGTGGTTTTATTTTGGTTACATTAATAATGCGCTTTTGGTATATCTATCGTTTTTTTTTAATTTCGGTGTATTTAATTTTTTTGGTTTTACTTTATTATTTTCTAAGTATTTTAAACCTATAAGTGTTATTTTAGTTCAAGTAGAGTTTAGTAGAGCATGTATTAACGCTATTTAATTCTTATCCAAAAGGTGTTATCAATAAAAATCCGAGGCTTTCATTTTATTAGTTCCTATCTAGAGACAGACATTTACTGTTTAACATATCTAAATAAAATTGATAGCCAAAGTAACGATGCGAGTGGCGCCTTTGGAACCCGTTTACGACATCAATGAATTGAAGGTAATATCCGTTACATGTTAGTCACTCAGATCTTTCTTCCATTCACAAGTTGTTTAAGAGAATTAATAGGAACAAGAAGCGTGAAGGGTCAGTTGGCCCTAGAAATGAGGTTAATGAAAAACGGTTGAGTTTCTTGACATCTAGAATCATTAAATTTATTATTTGTTTAGAAAATTTGGAGTTATTTTCATTTATTTGGGTGATAACTAATAGATAGGTAGGTAACCAGTATAGTTTGACCGCTACATAGGTACAGTAGAGCGTCAAAAATCCGAACGTCAAAAATCCAAAACTTACTTGAACTACACCCTCGTTTTCTACTTCAATCTTATAAAAAAGATACTCTAATTATTCACGCGATTTATGATTTTTTTGGATTTTTCCAGGAATTAAAATTTACGTGAAGATTAACGGCAAATTAAATTATACCAGGAATTCCAACTTAGTCTTTAAGGGTAGCTACACATCTGTGGACAATCTCACAGATGTAGTTGAAGTTCTACATTTCACATTCTTATCTAGAGTTGGATACAGATGTTCATGGATGGTGAGGGCCCCTTTCGTCAGATGCTCATGCTCGGTTGCTACTTTTAAAATAAAAAAAATATCAATACACGCTGTCAAATGTGCAACAAAGTAACAAGCAATAATTCATTTCATATTTTTATAAAAACGAATAATATGTAACATTGACCGCACGCATCGAGATAACTGCATATTTCATTTAACAGATGTAGGCCCTACGTTTATTAATTATAGAGCGCATACATTAATTAATTAACTGTGCAATACATTGTACATTAATCTAAGGAATTATACGTGTAATTGTATTACTGACGTGTTCTTTTATTGCTTTTATGCGAAGTTACCCTTTAAAACGTAGTAAATTTTAGTTACCTGTGGCTACATTACAGATGATTAATGAATTGTAACTGACTAGCGAAATAGGAAAACTTTTTCATATTAGTAAATTTTGCAGTTTATCTTCTTTTGTGATATTACCATATTCTTTTATCAACTAATGTAAACTTATACTACCTACTTAATACAACCGAGCAAGTGCATCAATTGAAGACATTGATATATTTCATGATTCAAGTGTTACGTTCAAAAGAAAACTAAAAACTCATTTATTCAAAAAATAATTTTGGCTCAATTTTAGCAAATACTCATAAATAACTAATAATTAAGCAATGACATGTCTTTGTGTAATTACTAGAATGCTGTACATACTTATAATTAGCATGTATATAAGGTACATTATTACTGTATTATTTATTGTGTTGTAAATGTTAAGTATACTATGCTATTTGTATGTCTATATAAATACTTAAATTTCATATAATCATTATTGCTTGCCATCAGTTGGGTGCCGCCATACAATTTTGCTATAAACTTAAGAATTCCTGAGTCCACGTCCACTATGCCAGTCTAAGTTGTTTAAGAACATGAGTAACATACCAATACACCGCGGTTAGAAGACTTATCTTTCTTTTTTCATTAGATTAAAGTAGCAAACGAGCATGCAGTCAATCTGATAGGATATGGTTCTTGCCACCAATGAACATCTCTAAACAACTTTATTTAAAACAGGGGTCATATCTGAAGTCGCTCAAAGATGCGTTGCTACTCTCAGGGATTGAGATGGTCGAGTCTTATATAAGTGAGACAAAACTTAAGCATTTTAAGTAAAAAACAATATTTCCTAACTTATATGCATGCATATATGATGAATAAATTATTTATCAGTAGATAAGCACAAGATAACAGTTATACGAACTTTATGGTTGTATGTTTTTTTTTATATCATTAATGTGCGTTTAACAATGGGTGTCAATCAGATCTATCAACACATATGTATCGCTTAATTGATTGCACGTTTGGATTGCATGTTTCCCGGATAGACAATAAATTTTGAAAAATATAACCTTGAGCTCATAGGCGACATACCACCATGGCACTGGAATATTGTGCATATTGAAAACCCATAGATTGGAAATGCATAAAATATAGCATGTAACTTCATGTCATGTGTAAAATTTAAGGGTCAAGTTCTTCTAGTACCTACAACTATTAGTGAAATAAAATGATTTTATCTTTATGAAAACACTATATTGTCCAGCACCTAAATACGCTTTTATTTTAATTACACTTCAGTTTCTTTGCAAATGAAATACCAATAAGTTTTAATAAATACAAAAAATACTTTTTAGCGTAACCTATCTATTTTCGCAGTCTGTCTATATCCTTTTTTATAAATATGAAGTAGCAAACGAGCAAGCAGTCCACATGATGGTAAGTGGTTACTGCCGCCCATGGACATTT
>DWNE01004510.1:0-15079 GCA_018249875.1 Cecropterus toxeus
ACCCTCGAAAAACATTACCCTGATGCATTCCGATAAAAACAAAACAGTTGAAATCCCTTATCTGTAGACTTTTTATTCACATCATTTATTTAAGTTGACAATAGCAGTTATTGTGCGATATACTTTTTTATAATAAGCTTCCGCTCACCATTTGTAGAGCCGCGTGTATCTTATTTATCATATTACTACATTTTACCCGCGGCTTCGCTCGCGTTTTCAATTTTTTTGACCAACTATTATGTTCGCCAAAATATATTTTTTTCGAATACCCTGAGAATATGTGTACAAAGTATCTAATTTTTTGGCGTAAAAGCGTAATAAAACTTACATTCACATTTATATTAGTATCAATCTGATGTAGAAAATAATTATCCTCGTAGAATAGCAAAACAAAAGTGTATATAAAATACGTAAATTAATTCATTAAATAAATGAATAGCAAAATTTTAACAATATTGTCTTGTATTTATGGTCTAAATCTAGACTAAAAATGCTAGAATCGGAATGTGAAGAGTTGCATTTTGTATAGGAAATATATTAAACGTAAACATGTACGGTTTCATCAATTGAACTTATATCGAAGAACTGCAGAATCCTTACAAGATTTTGTATATCCTTATCTACAAGTAAAATATCTACAGGATTAATAGCCAATAGAGAAACAGAACTTAGACATAAAGAAGAAGTAGTTCTTAGAACTTTTCTAGTAGGAAATAACATAAACACATAGAAGACTAAACTCCATGGTTAATTCGTCCGTCTGTATGTTCTAGGTTTATTTGGACGTATCTGTTGAACTGAACCTACTACATATATTTTCATAATTTGTATTTAAGACAGATCCTAAAAGATAAAGGATAAAGGTCCTTTTATAGAAAACGTATCTTTCTGTGTTTGCATTTTATTTGATACGACTTTAAAATGACTGATTACTATACATATGTATATCGAAATGAAAAAAAAAAAACTTAAACTGCGACAGTAATATTTATTTGCATCTGGTTGAAAAAACAGTAAAGTATGGCGTGAAAAATATGCATAATTATGATCCTATCCGTACGATTCTAGATACGGTAATAAGTGCAGCCGCGTAAAAACTTATTTGATATTGTGAATATAGTTAAAATGTTACCTAAAGTTGGTAGAAGAACAACTAAAAATTAGCAGTGTGAGTCAGTCCCAGGCCATAAATCCGAACTGCATGCAATAAATATATTTTTGTAAACAACAAAAAAACTAAGAGTTTATGTTGTAGAACGGACTTGCGATGCCAATTTTTTATTATCATCTGATTCAAGGATGGATAAAGGATGTATTACAGTCAGAGTCGGATTTTGAACTGGTGATAAGTAATTAATCTCGTAAAGTAAAAAGGGCATACCCATTGACGCGTGACTTCCTGCTTTGCTTGCGTGAATAAGTAGTTTCTTGGCAGCGTTAGAAGTATATCTACTGGAGATATTATCCAGAGTTAAACTGATATTCTACTATCTTTACAGCGAAGTAATATTTTAAGGTGGCTGCACCGCTGCAGGTGGTAGAACCAGAGTAGTTCGACCGGGGAAGTATCACCGTCACACCTATTTCTAGCGTAAAGCATTTTTTTGCGTTTCGATGGAAGGGTGTGGTTGCCGGCACACTTTCATATGAGGCGACCATCATAGTCCTCGGGAGTAACAACGCATCAATGATTGACTTCAGATAGAACCCATGTTCTATTTGAAGTTGCTTACAAGTGTCCATGGGCGGCAGTGACCATTTACCATCAGGTGGACTGCATGCTCGTTTGCTACTTCACTCAGATAAAAATAAAACTAGTGACTTTGAAGCTCTTCAGACGGGCGTAGAGCGGTAACTACGTATTACAAAGGAAAATAATACTATCAAAGATATTATAATGTTACTAATTTATACACTAAGGTATATACTTTGTTACAGTTCAGCGCTAGAAGCAGCTCGTTAAAGAATTCTTACAAAAATGCGGTATTGTATGCTATTTGTAAAAGCGAAAAGATAATGACTGTTGACCAAATATTACAGAGCCTCAACTATTAGAGCAGGAATAAAACAATTCGTACTATTACTTTATTTCATGAGTAAGACTCCTAATATGAAGTACATTTCGATTTTTTGATATTATACACCTTAGGTGTATTTTTTTTAATTATTTCGTATATCGTATTATTTATGTTGTACGAAATCGCAGGAAACAACAACAGCTAGTGAGATATAAGCGTTATTAAGAAGTCATCTCCTATGGGAGCAACGTATCGTATACTTGACAAGTAATTTTCTTGGGTTCGTCGGACGGTTTCCATTGTAATATTTACGCTTCCAATAATGGTCGAAATATAATACATAAGTAGATGTATACTTTAGAGCAATGCACGGAGTGTAACAACACTGTAAGTTTAATATCCTTGTATTTTTATTCAGCATTAAGATTAAATAAATAATAAACATATTCAGTAGGAATACAAAATTTGAAAGGTACATAACACCAAGACATATCCTAAAGACAGACCTTTTTATTATTATTTTACGATCCCAATTTGCCTTTTGTTTTAACTTACTGGAAATACAAAATAATTGTAATCAAAATGAGAAATTTATAAAACTATTATGCCGTACAAAACGTTTCGATTGTAATACTCTATAAATAGTATACATAGATACGAGCCTGTTTCTGATGGTAGCGACAAATGGGTGCGGTGTCTCTGCGAGGCAGTTCAATCAAGCGATAATCAATGAAACTTCAGTCTTACTGACACCTACGTACTAAGGCTGGTAACATACGAGCGACAGAGTGTTATAGATAAGCGACAATTGCGACAGTCATAGTGTTGAGCGACATTCGGAAATTATCGTACCGATATGAAATGCCGCTCGTCTTTTACCTCACTTAGGGGCAAAAAAACGTCGATGCGACGTTGCAAAGTGATGCGATATCGTGTCGTAGAAACGTCGTATCATATAATATACGTCGTCGTCGTCTTAACATTACCAACAGATGTTTGTGACGTGATAGAACGAGTGTGGTTTGACTAGCTACCGTTGCCACTCCTATTTCTAGCGCTTTCTTACGTATCTTCCACATACTGGCAGCGTGTGTTAAGTTAACAAAACTTATGGGAATACCGTCTTAGTCTTCAGGATTAACAGCGCACATGATATCCGCAGGTGGCTTACTACTTACCGTCAATTCATGGATGCTTGCTTACTACTTAAATTTTGTAAAAAAAAGAGATGAACATATTTATGTAGTATGGTCCATATCTTGTTAACTAACTATATTACTTCTTCCAACCATATTATATCGAGTACGCTGTACCGTGCATCGTGTCAGTATGCGACGTCGTGATGGTCTGACACGCACTGGGTTCCGGATTCGAACCCGGCCAGACACATACCTGAATGATTATTTTTTATTTTTGTTTATAATCTTAATGTTTGTGTATTCGCACTTATGTTTGTTCATCAACCACGATACAGGAGAAAATTCTAATATGGGGCTATGAGTATTGAAAGTGTTAAAAATATCGTAGAGTTCATAGTCACGACGCGATATTATTACACGACGTTACAACGAGCGACAAAGTCGTGTCGTATGTATGTATTTTTGCCCTAACATAAACAAAAATAGGAATAGTTTGCAATAACCCTGGGCGATATAATGACGGGCCACACAACTTCATGGCTTTTAGCGAAGTGACTGCCATTTTGATAATTGCTTCGTGTTTATCCATCGTAATTTCATTGTAGGGACATGATAAATTATGTTTACGGACGTAAGAAGAAATATAACGAAAGGTTTATTTTTTGTTTAAGCCTATAAAGGCTCTTACAAGTTGACAGTTGGAATACGTTTTTGCACTACCACCGGGACGGAAGACTACCACAACTAAAATGAAAGAAGAGAGGGCAGAGGAAGGTGATTTTACCTCCAACCTCGAACCTAAAAGGATTCTATCGAACTAGAAAAGTGGAAGTGTAAAGTTTACACTTAGTGTACTCGTGTGTTAAATACAATGTATTATTAAATTATAATAAGTGTTTAAAAAAGTCATTTATTAAATTATTATGCTATTCCATATTTTTCATAGTATCCGACCGAAACTGGTTTTTCAGTCTCAGTTTCGGCCGAAACCGAAAACGAAACTTACGTGAACATACTTTAAATTACTATTAGAAATTAAAATCTACTGTATTTTTAACACATTTATTAATTTATACATAGCTACTGACAATAAAAAAATGTTAAAATAATAAATAAAAAAAATATTAAAAATGAAACAAATATGTATTTTTTATATACATATAACGAATATATAAAATAAATAATATTAAAGCAAATACTAAAAAAAACACTTTTGGAAGTAAACTTTTAAAAATCAACATTCAGATAGAACGAAGCACAAAAATTTACGTTAACTCGTGTTTCGGCAAATTTTTGGCCGAAACTGGCCGAAACCAAAACCGAACCGAACTTTCGGTGGGTTTCAATTACATTATACAGTAAGTACGACGTTCAGTAAGCAATACGAACTTACATCTAATGGTAGAGTTATTTTTTATTATACAGTAGTTATTAACTTTATTAAAAAAATACTTAGAACGTTAACTAGGTGTAAAATAAAATGTTTTGCTTACATGTAAACATCTCTACACTCAAAGTCCTTTAGATACCTTGGTACTTTTAGTACTTATATTTTCCTCTTATTTATAATTTAGGGGTAGGTTCCCATTTCGTTAATAAAGCGTAGGTATAAACTAAGTAGATACGTACTTTATTAATTTTATCATTATAAAAAAACTAAGTCAGTCATTAATTACAATTCTACTAAACATTAATGTTTCATATATTAGGTATATCGTATATTCAATTGGCTCTATTTAGCTAATTTGTTCTCGATTACAGTTTAGTATCTTTGTATTCGGAATCAAATATATTCCGAGGAAATTCATCATACCGTTAGCATGATACTGTTTTCTCGGAAACCACTTCATTTGTTTCCATTTAGTAATTTATCATCATGAGATACTTATCCTGGAACTTCCGAGATCACGTGAATCATTCAATCATCTAAAAATATGAAGTATAACATACATAGATTTAGTTTGATGTTTTGCCAGAATCAATCTTTCATCTTTGAAGTATGTGTGAGGTTTCGTTCCGGCAAATTGGAGCTATTACACATTAAATTTGTTTGATATTAGTTACATATCGCGTATGAGCTTTCAATATCCGATCTGAGTGTTTTAGTAACAGTCTGAGTTAGTTTCAGAAAACCGGGTTATTATATTTAGATAGTAAAAACAAACCTATTCAATATAATACAAATATAAATAATAATAATGTTAATAAGTGCTTGTGTAAGAATAATGATAGCCTAATGGTTGGAACTCGACCTCTCAATCGAGGGTCCAAGGTTCGAATCCCAGGCATACACCACGGATTTTTCTTGAATTAATTAATTATCACTGCTTTACAGTGAAGGAAAACACGTGAGAAAACTTTTACACCTGTGAGTTCTCTAAAACAAGTTCTCAAAGGTGAGTGAAGTCTACTAAATCGTACTTGGCCAGCGCGGTTGGCTATGGCCTAAAAATCTCTCTATCTGAAAGAAGACCCGTACCCAGCGGTGGGACAATAATGGGTTGGCGAGATACTCGTTAATAACATCGAAATTATTTTTATATAATTTAAATAACAAACGAGAATGCAGTCCTTCGGATCGTTAATGGTGAGACATATATATCGTCGCTAAAGTTGGAAAATTGCAGATCTCAAATTACCAAATTTTAGGGAGCAAAAAACTGTTCCATTTAGTATTTAGTAATTCGCCAGAACACTGCTTGTTACCTCTTTGAGTATGAAACAAAGTCATTGTTTCCATCGCGTTTTTTTCACCGCATATTTGACTGGGTTATTTTCTTTTTTAACTCGCTTTTATTACCTTCTTTCTCAAATAACTCGTTATGGTCGGCTCAAATTTTAAATTTTGATTGGTAAAATGATGCGTCTTTTAATTCCCTATTGATTGATATGCGTTACTTTAAATGACCATTTTTTGAGTTTCGCGGTGTTAGAACTACAGCGACGATATGTGAGCTTTAATTTTTTATATGTAAAGATTTGGATGTTTTTGTTCGGAAATGGCTACTTGCAATCACATCATTTCAAGTGGTAGAAGCAAAAGAACATACACTCGTTCCCTACTTCTGTAAAATAAAAATAAACAGATCAATAAAACCACATGAATATGATATGTGAAACGCGTATTTTATTCATATATATTAAAATATTAATAGATAACAATAATTAAAGCAACAATAGGAATTCAATAATAAATTAATTTATATTTTCATTCATGTGGTTATGATTGCGAATTCAAATGCTGATCATAATTCAAGATGAATCGGAGGAAAATTAGATATTATCTCTTATTTATTTTATAATATGAATCGGAGGAAAATGAGATATTATCTCTTATATATTTTTTCTTGAAGTCGGCTATGGTCACCCAGGTGATTATGTCTCAGGTGATCAAAGGACACCAATGAGTCGCGTTTGATCACCTGGATGATATCACCTGGGCGATCAAAGTGGAATATACCGCAAAACTGTAATTATATTGTGTCGAACCGCTATCTAGTTCTTACTTAAATAACGATAATAATCCCACCTCGTTCACCCAGATATTTATGACAATTATCACCACAGATTATGTCAATAATATACCTATATCAATTATACATATAATTATAAATACTTAGATTGCTACAGCTACATTTCAATAAAGACGAAAATAAAATAGTAGTAACAAATCATTTTTGCATTTAAGTGTTTGTTTATATGTTCGAATTGTTACATGCCTTTATTTTATTACTAGTAACTACTATTTATTACTAAAATTTGTAGAAAACTCCCTGATATGTATGAGATATGGTTAGGAAGATATACCTACTTAGGCTACCCCCGAGACGTTCTAACTTAGTTCTCAGGGATAGCAACACATCTGTGACTGATTTCAGGTGCGTTTCTGAACTTATCAGAGTTGGTTTCAGACGACGGACGGCAGTGGACACGTGCCTTCAGATGAATTGCATGCATACGAAGATTAAAAGACAGCGAAATAGAAAAACCAAAAAAAAAATGTAAATTATCATTTGAAACTGACCAAAAAAATATAAGTATATTATATAGGTTTATATACAAGAGACATTTCACCTTATATAAAAGTTGAAATTGTTGTTTATTTTAAAATGTCGGCAATAATAATTAGTTTGATTTATTATACGTCCTTATAAATATGGCCGCATTGATGACAGAAGGATTCTTACTCAAGCTGTCGGATATTACGGACATCTCTGGGACGTTGTTACGTTGCCTACATAATAACGGAAGATTGACAATTACTTCTGTAGTTTTCATTCAAGGAAGAAACATCAGTAACCCTCAACAAAATCCACAACTGTGACGTCGCTGTGATGACGTCATGCCTTCTAAATAAGCAATGGAGCCATAGGTATATGACGGGTGAGACCGTCCTATATTATGAGTAGTAAAAGATGTTAGAACCATTAAATTAATTATATAATACTTAAATAGGTATACTAAAAATTGTATAAATAACAGGAAACCAATTTTGTAGTTAACAATAGAGCCAAAAAAAAACACTTTAATTATTAACTCTATAATTTTAGACTAACGATTAGTTTAGAAACAGGATAATAATTTTCAATTATAAATTCCTTGTTTTGTAGAAAATATGTAGTTAAATTATATATGTAACTAACAAGTCAATACTATTAAGTAACAATTTTTCTGAAAAAATGAAATATATTTTGTAAAAAAACTCAATAAATTGATTTGAGCTATAGATTTTTTTTTCATTTGTTAGCCTTACATGATTACATACTTTCATTACTAGCATTCAACAAAACAAATCACTAAAGAATTTTTACCTTGACTCGACGGAGTGATACTAACAGCAAGTGATTTCAGAACGCGATTTAAAATTCAGTAAATACTTCAATAAATGCAGTAAATCCTTTTTTATATTACATTGAAGTAGCAAACAAGCATGCAGTCCACCTGATGGAAAGTGATTACTGCCGCCCATGAACATCTGTAAGCAACTTCATATAGGACAGGGGTTCCATAAGAAGTCGATTACAGAAGCGTTGCTACTCCCGACTGAGATAGTCGCCTCATATGTACATACATAGGTAAGCCGGCAACCACACCCTTCCAACGAAACACATTAAACTGCTTTATGCTGGAAATAAGTACAAGAAAACCCACATGCCATCAGGTGGACAACATGGTGGAAAATAAAAAAACTTTGGGATGGATGAAGAGGAATTTATTTAAAAAATAAAAAGAATAAAATTCTATATTTATATGCTCAAAAGAATGTAGTTGTAAGCTACATAGTATAACAGTACGCAGTAAAAATGTTAAAAATACAGTAGTTCTGCTGTAAATATAATACATCCGGTAGCACTGCTAACAGCGGTCGAATCCTGCTGTTATTTAAGGGTAAGTGATATATATTTATACCTACATACCCTGAATGAAGAAATATTAAAGATACAACTGAATATAATAAAAAAATGTTCAAGTGCGTGTCGATCTCGCACACAAGGGGTTCTTAAATGGATTGATTTTATTTTAAAATTTGTCATCAAAGCAACTATGGAATGATTTTTGAAAATCAAACGTATTACTGTTAGATAGACAAACGAAAAACGTCGGGAAAAACCGAAATTTTTTATAAAAACTTATAAAAGTTTAACTTTATATCTTAGGTGTTTGTTATAACAGTGACAATAATCTCTCTGTAAAAAATTCAAATGTCCACGGTTCACGAGATAGAGCTAACACAGATAGTGACAAACGGACATGCAGCGGAGTATTAGTATAATAATAATAATAGTAGAATCCCATTTTAATCATTTACAATAAAAACCCGAAAATTCAAATCGTTTTATACCAAAATAAAACAATAACTTAAAAGGGGTGCTTGAATATTGATTTACACGCAGTCAGAAAACTGAAAGGAATTGTTTTGGTATACAATTTTTACTTCCATGCAATTGATCCCTAATTCCGAGTATTTAAAATAAATAAAGGAAAAGGATAGAATATGCTAAGCTGTCTGAGTTGCTTAAAATAGCTTAAGCTTAAAGTTAAACTTACCACTTAACACCATAGAATTCCGACTGCTATATATCGAAATAGCGCTTCTTACTAAAGTCATGTTTTCCAATTCCAAGTATTAATATGTAAAAGATTTTACGCTACCCCGACTTAAGCGAACCCGGAGTTACGCGATTTTCAATTTACAAATTTGTGAAAATATATACCTACTCGACCAAAAAGCTTATTACCGCTACAAATAATAATATTAGCATGTTGCGAAGGAATTTTGCGGCAGCCAAAAAAATTTGAGTGTCAAACTACTTTGTTACTTTTTGTAATAAATTATACAATTTCAAAATCATCAAAATAATTTCGGCTGGTGATTTTATATTTATATAATTTAGGATTTTAATAAACATTTATAGTCAAATTTGCTATTTTCGTTATTTCCCGCCCCTAATTAAAAATAATTTATATATACGAAATTATACCCCGACTTACGCGAATTCGACTTACGCGGTCATCACTAGGGACCGAGTGATGACCTATCGCGTAAGTTCGCGGTATTACTGTACTTACTATAATTATAATTAAGGAACACCGCACAACTCAATACCTACTTCAAATCGATCGTTTTAGAAACTAGATATTTGGTATCGGATGGCACAGTACTTTCAAACATATTTTTAAGCTGTTCCGCATAATACTTCAAAACAGGTATTATTGTTTGTAAATATAGTCGTAGTCATCTTTCCATCCAAATAATCACTTACCCCTACAAAAATATATATTTTAGTAATACACATTTAACAATACACGTAACTCACAACGTATAAAACATACGTTTGGAACAGCGGTTAAATAAACACAGGCCAATATTAAACAAATAAGACAAAGAGCTAGTTTGTCATATAACCATGAAGTGTTTTATTATTTATCAATCAAATAAATATGTTTAAGTGTAAAAGGATTTTTTTTTTGGTAAATGATATTTTTCTCTATACCTCGGAATCTTTCTGACAATTTACGAATACCTAAGAATAAAATGCCTTTACTTTACATTTGATATAAGTGACAATAAAAAATTGAGGACTATGTACCATAAAATATCATTTCCGAAAATTTACTGAATTTTTATCCATTTATAAATGACAAATGACACAAAAATGTTTGTGCTCGAATATTAACGCGATCAACCCTAATATGAACAGGAAATTAAACAGGACGGTTATTAATTAGGCGAAATCGATATCAGATAGTCCATTTGGCGTGTGTGTAGTGCCGTACGTACTTCACAATTTGGAATAGAATTAGGTACGTTGCACGTTTTCTTTTCGTCCGGTAGTCGATTTAGATTTCATTGAATGATATCCGTTTGTCGATACAAAAAAAACCGGAATTATTCATCAAACAAAAGAAAAAAGCCTGTACCTATAATTTTATAATTATTTATCTTTTGTATATAAACATTTTTTTTTTCATTTATTGACGAACTTTAGTGTTATGAATTTTAGAAAAAGGAAAAAAAGATTTTTGCCTTACGTGAAAAATATTATATTCGAATTTTAACTCATGGGTAAACAGTGTACGCAGTACAGTGTATTTTACATAGTTGCTACTATGTAAAATTTGCTAGATGTTATTATTATATCTTTAGGATTATCTATTATGACTTACATACTATGTAATAGTTTCAAAATTATTAATTAAAAACCACTTAGTGACATGCGACATCCTATTAACAGTTCAAAACATATGGCGTAGTGTTCAATAAACGTAATTTAAAATATATAGTAGTACTCGTATATATTAAAAAAATAAACAACTTATACCTAAACAATAAACTGAATTAACTATCATTGACAATAATATCTTCGTATAAATAAAATAATATGAAGAATATGGTGCCGAGTTTGAGGACAGTAAAACAATAAAACAAATTAAACACTCCACAATCAACAGATAAAGAGCAAACGGTAACTCACCTGCAACTGTTTTTTTATTACACTGAAAACATTACTTCCTCGCGAAGGCACAAGATAACTGTTATCACATTTCTTCTTTTTTCACCAATACACTAAAAATGGATATTAACACTAAAAATACCGGGGGTGTCGACAATGCGTTTATTAATCAGATTTACAGCGATATTTTATATCTAAATAGTTCCTATTTATTTGTTTTTATCTTTTGTAGCTCTGCGGTGGTAATACGCGGTAACCGCTGAGCAGCGCGTGCGTCCGGTCGGGAAGGCAACACGCTAGAGCCTCTAAGCCTTCGCAGCGACTCTATATAAACACGCGCCCTTACACTGCCCAAACAATATTTCTAATTACATCAATTACTCGTTCTAGTTAGGACGAGATTTCTGCCAGTTTCAGTCACGCCGGACGCGCCATGAGCTTACCAATGGACATCGTGTTTATTTTTAGTCAAACCCGATATTATTTACATTAGAGCAAACTAAAGAGTAACGCCCATAAACATATCGCAATAAACAGACAAATCGTAAATAAATCGCAGAGCCAACGAAAGAGCTGAGTCGTAATGCTTATCTCTTTAAACTTACGGAAAAAATACGTAAGACAAAGGAAAAGGAAAAATAAAAATGTAACGATTTTATTCATTTGCCTTTCTTTCTTTGAAATCTGATTTATTAGAATGTATCTTTATCTGGCTCGAAATTTACATTAAAACAAGAATTTGTGTATTTTTATTTAGCTGTAGTATTGTATGACTTTCATAAAAGATTAAAAAAATATTACCCACTTGCTTTATTTCACGGATTTTAAAACGACTTGAAATTTGACTTATACTTTGAACGATTGCTTCGTGAATGAAATTGAATCAAGCTTAATTATTACTATATACCTTTACATATTTACTACTTTACATACTCCATACTTTAATACAAGGATGGGAAATGAATCAGTTAAACCGCTTCGATCCGGCTCTGAATGCCCATAGCAATACGAAGATGGAGACTCTAGTATGGCGTTCAGTATGTCGTTCATGAAACTATCTACATACATTTAACTTTAGGCTTTATTTTTGTGTGTGTTATGTAATAGATAACAAGTACACAACCTAAATGGGATAATGGTCGTTATATTCTATGTAGCAGGTGATTTGATATGCGGCTACGCGGGAATTAATACACTTAAATATGTAAGTTTGTATGTCTTATTCTTTGAGTATGTTTTATATCCATAATACCAAAATTCCTATTATAGAGTGATGGGTGTTCAAAGCACGTTTTACAAATCCATCCATCAACTTATCCTCCACCAAAATGAAGTTTGTTGTGTGGGAGCCTCCTCAAATATTTATTTTATTCTATTTTTAATATGTGTGCAGAAATCTAATACATCAACTGTGAAAATTTAAACTTTCTATTAATGATGTTTCATGAGATACAGCCTGGTGATAGACAGACGAACCGCGATGGACAGACGGACAGCGGAGTCTTCGTAATAGGGTATCGTTTTACCCTTTGGGTACAGAACTCTAAAACACATCACAGGTGATTACAGGTGAATCACTTAAAACAAAGACACTTCGACTTATACTGCATAGTATAAAATTATAAATGCATTCAGGACCAAAATTGTTAAACATTTAGTCCGTCGGGTTTTCCAATTTTTACCATCTGTTGAAACTGCTTAAAAATCCCCTTTTTCCATGAAAAATATACAAATATACGTAGGTAAATATAAAGAGCGTGATACGGCCATTTTTTTTCCAAAATAAAATATAAATTTTCCAATACCTTTTCAATTATATTTTAAACTTATGTGCATATGATTATGATTATGAAAAAACCTGTATGCATGAATATCCGCAATTGAATAGTGTGATGGACTTTGGCCTACACGTGTGAGAGTCCTGTAAAACAGTTAAAGTTTGAAAATCTGCAATTGACTACCATGGTGGTGTATGGCAACCATTCTAAAACCTTGAAATGGGAGAAATGTGTAACGGCCGGGTAATGACATTTTAAAAATATCACCAATGCGCTATAACAATAGCTTAATAACATAGTTACTTTATCGTATATTCGCACACGTGTTACATGTGAATGAACTTCCATGTCCGAAGGATTTATGAGGATATGAAATAGACTTACGCCAGACCTATTTCTACCTTATACTGATGAAACGTGAATTCGTGTTCTTATGTTCTGATTTACATAAACCAAGAAATACTGAGAACATCATGCGGACACCTACGCGTATTTACGTTTTATATATTTATTGAAAGGCGGTTGAACTCTATGTAGCCCCTTATCTGGAGGGGGCCTATGCCCCGGGCGGCAAGTTCAGGGGGCGGCAAAATCAAACCTTGGAAACGAGTGCGCAACTCATAATTGATTTAACTTTGACCATTGGGACGCCTAGTCAGTAGGAAGTGGAATTCTTGACACGTATACGTTTTAATAACCATCAATTATTGATAGCTGAAACATTTGATGGCTGAAATTCAAGTGAGCAGGGGCGGCATTTTTAAGTTTTTGCCCCGTCTAAAAATAATTGAACATCCGGAGTTGACTCTATGTAGTAAGTATTACTCTGAAGAAACCGCCGCCTGTTTGTGTCTAATAACAGCTATGTAAGGTACTGCTGTGTTCTAGTTTTAAGGAAATGGTAAGGGAAACACCCTCCGCGGTAGCAACGCTTCTATGATCTTGGTTTATATTCTGATTTGTTCTATACATGTTGGTTTTATCAATATTAATTTATCCATGGTTTCATTTTATTACTGTAAAGACATTGCATATTTTCAGAATCGTACAAAAACCTTGCGAGGTGGTGCGCAGAGCACAGCTGGGAAAATCTGCGATGAAGCGATTGGAAAAGATATGAAGGAACAGAGGCATCAGTAGAAGAACGAAAGTCAAACTTACAAGGACCCTTCGCTTTTCCATATTTCTATACGCTTCGGAGACTTGGACGCTGAAATCCAGAATAAGAGCTAGAATTGATGCCTTCTAAATGTGGTGCTGGCGCAAATTGTTGGCTATTTGTTGCACAGAGCGCCGGACCAACGCATCAATTCTCTCGGAACTGCATATTCGTACAAGGCTCTCTACGGTATGCATGCAACGAGTCTTAAAATTCTTCGGTCACGTGGCACGACGAGACCCAGACAACTTGGAGAAGTTAATAGTCGTTGATCGAGTGGCTGGAAAACGAAGCAGAGGGAGGTCACCAACCCGATGGACTGATGTTGTAAAGGAGTGAAGCAACACCTCAGTGTACCATTCCATAAAACTAGCGCAGAATCGCGCGGAGTGGTAGACCATTGTAAACAGGGCTGTTCCTGATGGTCACGACCCTCAGCCATGAGGATTCGACTTAGAAGACAAAAACCTTATGGACGATTCTTCACCGTAACGACACTACACGTTACGACACCAACAGAAGAGGGAAAAGTAAATGACTTTGTATATAATAGTTATTCTATTGAACTATAATGTATTGCGATACTTACATATGTATAAAAACGAGATGGTGTGTGTCTGTTTGTTAGTCAATCACCCAAAACCACTGGCACGATTTACATGAAATTTGCATGGATGAAGCTTATTTATGTCTACTTATAGGCGACTTTTGATTTCGATATTCTCCACTATTTAAAGAAGGCAACTATTTTAATGTCCCGTAGCGAACCGTGGTAGCAAGCTATTTCAACTAGTGGGTATATCATATTATTCGAATTTAAAATTACCTCGTTAAGCATAAAATAATTTATACATCATATGAACATCTAAGGCCTCATTTACGGAGACGCGGCGCGTGGCGCGTTGCGATAGGCTGCGCGACCCGCACTGAATTTAAACACACGGCGTTGTATAAGTGCGTTTTCGGAGAAGCGATTTTACACGCGTTTGCTTGAAATGGAGCGTTTTTTGCGGCCGAGCCCGCGGATAGC
>DWNE01004511.1:0-15078 GCA_018249875.1 Cecropterus toxeus
TTCTGGGTCTGGGTGTTTGTGTGTCCATGGCACCCACGACACAGGAAAAATCCTAGTGTGGGGCTATGAGTGTAGAAAGCGTCTACTTTTATATTGCGACACAATAAGTTACGAGTATCTATCTTTTTTAGGCTTCCATACCCAAAAGGTTACGACTTAACCCTATTACTAAGACTCCGCTGTCCGTCTGTCTATCACCAGGTTGTATTTCATGAAATCTTAACTATGTTCTATGACAACAAATACTAACACGGACAGCGAAGACAAAAACGGAATAAAATAAATATTGAAGGGGCACTTTCATACACGAACGTATTTATTTGTCGTTTTTATATAAAATGGTACAAAACTGTTCGTTCGAGAAGTTGGTAGGCGGATACCGTTATTTGTCGTGGAGGCAGTTCGATTCCCGACCAGATAGACATATTAATGATGAGTTTAGATTCTGTTCTGGGTCTGGGTATTTGTATATTCGTCTTTTACATCTTTTGTGCCCCCAAAATAGGAGAAATTCTAATGTGGGGCTATGAGTATAGAAAGTTTTATACTCTTACAATATAGAGTAATACTAAGAATTGTGTATGAATCCAGGAACCTTTAGGACGAGTTTATTACGTCGTCTCAAATTGCAAAATCGCAATTTTGGTCGAAAACGTAAACTATGGTCAAAGTTCACGATTCCACCCATAGATTGCGATGGAAAATGCCCGTTTTTTTCCGGTTTTCTAAACCGGTCATGCAGTTCTGGCTTCGCTCCCCGGCCAGACAGATATCTGACTAATATTTTTTATTAATATGAAGTAGCAAACGAGTAAGCAGCCCACCTGATGTTAAGTGGTTACTGCCGCCCAAGGACATTTTTAATCAACTTCAGGTCTTCTCATTCGGTCTTAGAATGAGACTTTTAGGCCATAGACCACCGCGCTGGTCATGTGAGAATTGGTGGACTTCACATTTAAGAACTGTTTTTTTAGAGAACTCTCAGATGTGCAGGTTTCCTCACGATGTTTTCGTTAACCGTAAAGCAGTGATAATTAAATTCTAATGCGCACATCATTTTATAAAAATCCGTGGTGCGTGCCTGGGATTCGAACCTCGGAGCCTCGATTGAGAGGCCGACTTTCAACCATTAGGTTTACTGCTCATAACTACATTTGCGTTGCTACCACTAAGGGCCAAGTTGGAACGCCACGGATAAGTACATAGGGATACACCCTTACCACACCTTTTACAGCAGATCACAGTAGTAGATGACGCTGCTGTTACTAGGAAGAAATAAGTATGCCGGTGGTAACATATTTCTAGCGTTCTATCACACCTTTTTCTAGCCTGAAGTAATTTTGACTTAAATATAAGGCAACCACTCCCAGGAGTAACAACATATCCGTAATCGGTTTAGATAGAACTTATGAGAATCTGCGGACCAACTATAGTTTGTTATCCGTGAGCTGCAATGACCACATACCAACGTCTCCATGCTCATTTGCTACTTACTTCTTATATAAAAGCATTGATTTATTTAATGAAAGTTATTAACCATGTATCTAAGTTTGACTGAACATTTGACGGTTAAGTGCTAATGGATTTAAAAGCAGCGTCGCTAATCTCTGGCGACACGTAGCGAGAGAAAGGCGGAGATTTCACAGAACCACCGAGCCGAAACGGACGGACAAAGGGCTTTACATTTTAATCGAAGCTACAAGTACAGTTTAGTAATCGGAAAGCGTTGCCAGTAGAACCTTCAACGAAGCGCGGCTGAAATGTCTGTCTTAGACGTCGCTTTACTTATTTCTTTTATTTTCAATTTTGCTATTATTAAATATGCAAAAGTTATTGAGGATATATGTGTTTGTTGCTCTTTAGCACAAAAACTACTCATCGGATTTCGCTAAAATTTGGCACACATATAATGTATGACCTGGAATAACTCGTGGAATACCCATTATCTACCGTGATAAACCCGACCGGAACGGGCGGGGCCGATAGACTAAGCTAGTGTGCTATAAAAAACCTAATTGTCTTTATCATACATAGTGAACAAAATATATGTACAGGTGATAATGAAGGGTTATTGGCATATGTTCCGCGTTTGAATCCCAGACAGGTTAAAATTAAAGAGAGAAATAGAGAACGAAGAGACTTGGTATCCGATATTATATTGGTTTGTTATCCGTTGTTTGGTTTGGTTTTGGATGTGTTTGTTACTCCAATAGCATAAATAATGCATACATGGTAAGGTAATGCAGCTAGATTTGACGTTGACAAGCTTTTTGATGAACAATATGTATCCTCATATTCTAATATTTAAAAAAAATGTCACTACAACTTATACAATATCAATTAATCAATTGTCTAATTAGGGCTTGTACAAACGCCAGCTTTTTAATTGTCTATTTATTAACTATCGAGTGTCTCTTTTGTAACTGATCCTTGGAAGGAACCTAATAAACCTCCTAAGACGTCCTTCATCTAAAGTTGACTCCTGATAATGTCAAAAGTATGATAATCTTAATCAAAAATTTCATCCATAAAACATACTATTCTAACTCATTTGCCGAATGAAACGTAAGAGTAATCGTTATGTTATGACGGAATTCTAGACATGAACAATTTTTATGTCATACTTTACTTTTATATCATTTAGCAACTGATAAAATATACCGTAAATTATGTATATTCTCTATGAAAGTAAAAGTGCATAAAACTAGAAACGCGGACATTCAAAATGTTTCCGTTAGGAACATGTCTATGGATAGAAACTGGGAAATACGCAACTATCTCAAACCATACAAGAATTACTGTATGTATGACAAGCTGTAATAGAAAAGTTTTCCTCTAATTTTGGAGTTGGGATTCAAATTTTTAGCACGCAACTCTGATGAGTGATGACTAGGGTTACTTGATTCCATTTGCGAATAAAAAATTAATCAACATTCAGAGTCATACTACTACATACTACATAGTAAGCAATTATGCTTGAAGGTGTGAATTGTCTCAATATACACTTAGCCAAGAATGCGTTAAATCCTAATTCTGAGAAAGACGTCCCCAAAAGTGGGATAATACCAATGACAGTGTTATTTTTAAATGAGAAACTATTTAGTTATTCTACACGAGTGTAACCATGTGAAAAGCTAGACTACGTTTAATCGTAACAAATGATAATATAAAGTTGAAATGGAGTCTGATGTCAGAATAAGAACTTAAACTTTAGCAATTTGTGAAGGTCTTTGATATAACACTATTGGTCTGTAAATTATAACTAAGGAACTGGAGTAAGATTTGACATTGTAACTACGTTCTGGTTTTATACGACAAAACTATGTCAATCTAACTTTTAAGATTATCACTTCCGGCTTCGCCTACTGACTGCCTTACCTTAAAGCTAGGGCTGGCAACCAATACTTTTTCGTTTAATTTAATTCGACTATTTATTTGTTAATGTTTTTATGTATTGAAATTTAAAAGTTAAAAAGACGTTAAAACTTATTTTCCCGTTAATTTACTCAAGATATTTATATAAAATTTAAAATTTCTTTCATCTTAAATGTTCTGCGAAATTTAAAAAAATGCTCAGAGTTCATCTTAATAAAAATATTAAAATAAAATCTGAGCTGTATGTGTGCACGTCGTACAAACATGCACTAGTGACACGAAAGGTATTACTTATTCCATATAAGCTTCATCCAACAGACACGCAAAAGCAAAAAACTACTAAATCAGTCTTTTCTTTTGCGTGCCTTATATTTGTGTTAATGGAGTTTAAAAAGCATATGTTTATTTTTCTCGTTTCTGATGTGAGGAGTGGAAAAATCTCTGCATCTCCCCTCATCGTATTAATACCCAGAAATTTGGGATTAAAAGTGCTACAGTCATGTAAACATTGAAGTTGAATAATCTATACCTCAATAGATGTCGTGTAATTGATACTGCTACTGTCACAGCCCTATTTTAAGCTCGCGTACACTAATATATCAGATATAAAATATGTACATAGCGATTATGATCACACCTTGGAAATGTCTTTTTTTTATTTGCACGTCACCTAATATTTAAAGCAAATGATATTTAAATGTATATTAAAAAAATAGTCGTTAAGTATGAACTCGACTGTAACAATTGCTATAGAGCAATAGTTAAAATGAAGAAGTTACTATATACATTGCTTGTATTTTATAAAAAAAATGCATTATGTCGTAATAAAATATACAAAGGTGTAGGGCACCATTGTAAGTCAATAGAAATAGGTAACAGAAATCACACGCTGAACTTCAAATTTCAAATGCCACTGGTTACAAAGTTGGTACTTGCATTCATTAAAACATACAATACTTATAAAATAGGTGATAAAAATCGCTCGCTATAAATTTCATAGCTCTCTATGTTACTGGAACACAAGCTCGCACTGGCGTCGCGGTGGCGCGCGCTTCCCCCGCTGCGAAAAAAGTTGCAAGTCGGTTCCCGGCGCCGGAGAACATTCAAATTTATCGATTGTCGCTCATTACATCCCTCAAACCCACTCACCAACTTAGCCCTTCGAATCCCACATTACTTTTTATCCCCGAGGCCGTATCTCCTTTTTTCATCGCTGTTATTATTGTCCGTTAAACTTTAAGTGCTCGGCGGCTAACTTTCGATGTCTTCGTGATTTACGAGAGCGTTCCGAAGTGTTTTATCGAGCATAAATGTAAGTTCGCTACTTGTTGAGATTGAAGGTCGGGTCGTTATGATCGGTTAAGTACTGGGTCAGTTTAGTGTCGTTCATCAGGGATGTAAAATGAATATAGACTGTCTGATCTCGTTTTTCGGAAATTAATGTACTGTCGCTGCTTGCGTCCATTCCTGGTGTCTGGGTTACAGTACAAATCCTACTTTATGTGTCATTTTATTTTGTATCTATCTAGTTTATAAAAATGTAATAACCATATTTACTTTGACAATATATAAAAAATGAAAGCTTTTGTATAGCTGCATAACTTACATTATAACAACTAAACCTGCTTGTTATATATTCTTAGCATTTTTTTTTTGCATTTTTTCACTTGTAGTAAAAACCTTTTTTTTTATTATAAAATAAATATTTTTTAAAGTTTTTGGGTACTGATTTTGTAGTTGTGGGTATTGAACGTAACCAATATAGACACCCAATGACAAAATGAATAAAAAAAAATACATACAGTCGAACGTATAACCTCCTCCTTTTCGAAGTCGGTTAGAAACGAAACGACTCTACCTCAAAATGAACACATCAACATCAAATCAGTTTAACTATTAATGCACTGCGAAAATCTTGCCCAAGCTACCGACACCCAACATATCGCAAGGAATACGGTACATCGGAACAGTAGTTTCGTACGTGGAGGGGGGCAATGATCCATTAATCTGAAGCCCACGTGGCGCCACCGATACCTGCCGACGGCGACGCGACGCGCGGACGCCTATAACGACATGGCTCGTACATTTCAAACATGTGCGAATGTGTAGCGTCAATCTGTCTAATGCTATATAGTTTTGTCTGTGTGTTACGTGGAATGAATTACAGCTTTGTTACGGTTTGGTTTTAGTCTGGAAGCGTTACACATATGTACACATATAATGGCTAACATATATATTTGTAACACAAATTTTGTATTTGAATTGAAAAACATTTGAATTGAACTTCCTTATTTTGATTTAAAACCAGATATACTTATAACGAGACAATCATAGAAAAAATATAAATAAAAATTACATTATAGATAAAAAATATTATGCATCAAACCATTTTATCTCACACAACAGTCGTACTTTACAGGCGAAGCCGCGTGTAAAGTCTAGTGTGACATAAACTTATCAAGAACCAGTAATCGATTGAACATTGACGGTTTTCTCACACCCCATTTGTTCCAACGTTTGACAAAGGAACATTTCCTTTAAACAAGGGGGTTGTAATATTTTCACGGTGTAATACGATTTTAAACATTTCATTTACATACGTAGGGACGGTGTTGAAAAGGGAATTTGATAAAATAAATAGTATTGGCATGCATATCGGAATTGAATCAGAGGAAAATAAATATAGGGAAAAATGTATTTTTAGGAAGTGAGTTCGATCGCTGTAAAAAACTATGCTAGTAATTTGCTCTTAACCACCATGTGCCAGTAATGGCCACAACTTAACCATTTTGGATGGAGATTATTGTTCCTTAGACAAGAAAACAACAGCGCTTAACAATGCTGTTATTAGGCAGAAATAGAAGTGAGGGTAGTGCCGCCGGAATCGAACCATAAAGGGTTCCCTCACCTTCAATTATCAGATGCTTTAGCCTTTTCTAATTGCAGACTCAGATCTGTGCAGTTAGACATACGAGTAATATGGTTGTATCAAAATATTCCCAGAGCGCTCTGTCATGGGGCTCTTTAAGAAACGTGCAAAAAGAGCTCTTCGTCGAAGCCGGCGATGCATTGGCGACTCCTCTGGTGTTGTCTGTGTCCATAAGCTTGGTGGTGACTACTTTCCATCAGGTGGCTCATCTGCCTTATCGTTAAGTACACCTTCAAAAAACCAACAAATACAGTACTCTGTGTTGTATGTGGTTTTTACAAGTGGTACCACTAGCCACCCCTATTTCTAGTGTGAAGCGGTTCTTGCGTTTCGGTAGAAGGGTGTGGTTGCCGGCTCACTTATATATGAGGCGACCATCTTACTCCTCGGGAGTTGCAACGCATCTGTGATCGACTTCACATAGAACATCTGTTCAATATGTAATTGCTTACAGATATCCATGGGCGGCAGTAACCACTTACCATCAGATGAACTGCATACTCGTCTGCTACTTCATTCCTAATAAAAAAACAAGCTGGTATACATTTTCATATGAAAACAGCCTACCGATAGACGTAGGTACTAGTTGCAGCAATACTCATACACATAAAACACGGCAGTGCAAATCCTTCCGCTCTCGTAGCAATTTTCGGAAGCTTTGTCCGTTGGTCGCTCAGCGGCGTGTTTCCTGCCGGAAATAATATCATCTAAGGCTTTCCGCCTCTTTATTGGTCATATGTAAAGCCTTTTGGACGCTACATTCGACTTTATTGCTTTACGAGTAGGACGAGTTTTACTGGTATTAATAAGCGTGATGAAGCTTAGTTGTTATATTCTGTTAAGACAATGAAATTGAAACTGATTATATGTGAAAAAATCGTAATTTAACGTAGAATCTGTCGTTCAGAGGCACTACCATAAAACTTGCTAAACATTGTTGTATAATTACCCGACTAGATCAGGAGAGTACAGTTTTTCGAACATATGTATGTTTGTCTTTACACCCAAACAGCTTGTCTGATTGTGACATATGCTATATCATTAGAATCGTTGCAGTTTTTAGAGTGCCATAGGTTCTGTAATTTAAGAAAATGGCGACTTTAAATAGGGTAAAAAGCAGGACGAAGGGACGATTTTTATTATCATGATAATATGTGTATCAAATGTCATATATGTATCTTCTTGAAAAAATATTTTACAGGCGAGACTAACCGATGTGAGAAGTAAAATAATTGAGTAAAAGGCAACATTTCTTACTGAAGCAAAACATAGTCATATTATAAGGACCCATTCGGGTAGGTATTATCGATTCATATGATATTTAATAACATTGTATGTACAATGTAGAAATATGTGTATAATATGCTACTTTGCAGCTGTATTACTAAACTTTTCAATTCAGAAAAGCATTTTCACCGACTCAGAACAGTAGTGACGTAACGGTATGATAATTGTGGCAATTCACGTGCCGCAATTCACTAAGTGGAATATTTTACTTATCCTTCTGGCGTTCCGCGCGGCACGGCCACCTTCCAACTTATATATTGGGAGATACATCACTCGCATTCATTATTTCCACAACCCACCCGCTTATCGATGAGAGATCGAACAACTTGTACGTACTCAATGACATACGTAGACTTGACGCATCGAGGTAACTGACCCACTATCGCGATCGAACACGATATCTGTCAAGGTGTCCGATTTTGGTTTAGATAAAGTTTACTCAACGTTCCTAAGCATCTAAATTCGGCGTTCGAAATACGAATATTGAATTAGAATGCATCGTACGCAATGCATCACCGCCGATCGCGGAAGCGGTGGCGTCGCCCGCCACCCACTCCACGCAACTCTGTCGCCATATTTCAATCCCTGAATTGACACATTGCTCTTTTGAAACCGTAAACTTTCACGCGAAAACTTTAACCTGTCGTATTTACCTAAGATATTCCCAGCGAAACAGATAGCGCGAGCTATTTGACGAGTGAAACTTATAGATAGGTCACGCCGTAACCGGTGTGGAAGTTTTCACATAAATTGGCGGTCATTCCACGCGAATATGCTGACTGAGGGAGTAACAAATATGCCAAGTTGGGTTGTTATAACAGCGATATGTAAGTTTTGTGATACTTCGCCATTAAGTTTATGGAAACGACGGTCGAGATTACATCGCACTTTCTGAAAGCTTTACGTAATTCTCCACGCGCTGTCATCCCAGATAGGTATCAGAGATTTCCCGATTGTCCGACTAATGCGAGTGATAAATCGAGATGAAATTTTATGGCACTTGTAAAATTCGTCTGTCCAAAATGTTCAAGTGAAAAATTGGAACGTAATCTGTCAAACGGTCGCCTAATTGTAATTTAATTAGGGAGCAGTTTTCACGCGTGGGAGACGCGGCGACAAAGCCGCGTTAAAATGATTAATTTTTGTGAAGCGGCAAGGTGCCGGCCGCGAATGCGTCTTCCCGTCCGACGATTAATCTTGCTCCGTGCAAACACCACTCCCAGCACCATTGTACTGCGTTCCCGGTATTTTTTCTGTCTTATACAATACCATTAAGAAACTGCCACCGCTAGTTGCCCGCTCTTCCCACCATCTCATCGTTCGCCATTGAAGGATTGAAAAGGTGTTTGCGTTCCGCGGGAAAAATAGATCACCCCTCGATTTTAAAACATTTTTCGTCATCACATCACTTAGGCTTCGATAGTTATTACGGCGAGAATGAAATGTTTTAATTTTCCATCGTCATTCAGTTACAATAGATTTTACTAAAGCGTATTTCATACAGTCATTCCTTGTTCATTCAAATGAAAAGTTTCCATAACGGTTTCACCCTAACATTTCGATGCGAGTTTTTATAAGTTTGCTAATTTATAAACGCTTGAGCGCAAGAAAATACTTGTATTCTTCCCTGTATTACAAGGGAATAATACAAGTATTTTCTAACAGGTGAATTCAGGTATACATTCTGTGCTAAAAGTTATCTACAATATGAAATAGAATATATAATATAAATAGTTACTCTCCATAAATAATTTGAAATCTCTTCAGAATGCAATTAAAATATTAAATACGGAATGCGTGGGCGTCGATTGTAGATTTTCGATAATGTTGTATAAGTATGTATAATTACGACGTTTGCTATTAGCATTTAAATTATCGGAATTCTGGACGGCAGGACGGAAAGCGAGTGCTTATCATATCTCATTTTCATCATAAAAAGCCAATATTGGCACACCGTGGAGCGTCTTAGGTGGGGTCAAGAGCGGATTGTCGGATTTAGATCTGGGCACACGCCAACTTTGAGCCATTCCATCTCGGTGGCGGTTCACACAAATTAAATGTACTTACCATTGCTCGAGTAATTACTCTCGATTTGCATGACAAATTAAGAAACGAAGAAAGTCACTTTTCAAAATACTTACATTTTACATGATCGAGTTATGAGATCCTTGAAGGAGAGAAGTTTTTGTTTCTATTTTTATTTTTTCGTATTTTGATACTTATTAAATAGTTAAATTAAACATAGTTTATATTTTATAAATTTAAAACATACTAAAATTAAAGATCATTCCACAAAATTAGATAGATAAATTTCTTAGAATTAGAGATGTCTTATTGATATTATACACTTAAAAATAAATAAACATTAACTCTTAATTATAAATACACTTATTACAATTTAAAATGTCAAGTAAGTCAAAAAGCAAGCAAGCAAAAGTAAAAAGCAGAATAGGTATATTATGACCATTCGCCAAGGGTTAACAATGTGATAACATTATAGTTAATAAGCTTAGACTTAGGAAGCGCTAGAAATAACTATTATGAGAAATCCGTTTAGCATCATAATTGTTCATAAGTAAACGCAGCAGTTACTGGAATTCCATTTTTATGTGTGCCTCAGATAAATGTGAGGCAAATATTTAGTTACATTTTGTAATAATGCAGCGTACGAGAAAGGGCAATAACTAATAAGTTTCAAGTATCTAGGGAGTTTAAAATTCATGAAAATTTTGTAACAATAAAACAATGTCGTAAATTAAATTAAGTAAATTTTTGAAGTGACATAAAACGGCGTGCAATTAAATGTAAATATGAATGCGATAATGTTTAGTATTTTTTTTTATTGCTACTTATAGTTCTAAAATGTTGTTTTTTAATATTTCCGCACTCAATGATAAAAATATTTTATCATTGAACAGGGACTCTCAGAATAATGAATTAAGATCATGACGACCAAACTTGAACTAGTAGGCATACGCTAGGCATTTCATGGTGAATGGTCAAACACGGACATAACTTCAGAAATCTGAAAGCTTCGTACTCCTACTATGAGACGCTACGTAAAAGATTAGCATGTATTTGTCTTCAAAGCTATCTTACAACGACAAATAAAACAAAATGGGCGTGGTGCATATAAATAGAAGTACAATTTATACCCGCAGTTTATTCAATTTGACACACTTCTTGTTACATATGTAATCTTTTAATAGTATAAAACTAACGAGAATGTCCGAGCATTTACGAGGTAATAAAAAGCTTGGCGTAGTAGCAATATTTATTTTAGTGGTATCAAAAATAAAAAGAAAAATTCAACTCCAATTAAAACACCAATACAGCTGTCGTAACAATCAAAGTTTGTGTGACAAGTAGATACTAAATAGATAGCAATAATTACGCTTCTGTTAGTTAATGTCGATCAAATACCGTTTAGTTAATATGCTTGCTCTAGTTATTATTTCTGTCAATGTTTTTGTGACTGTTTCACGATTTTAAACTAGCTTACAAGTATGCAGTGTGTCCGATGGAACCAAGTGATTTCCCTTTGACAAATATGAATGACCTCAAATAAATTTTGCGCCCCATCTGAAAGATCACTTAGGTAATGCACCAATCAGCAAATGTTAGACATAACTTCCATACATTTCGATGAGAGATTTTTTTTACGTAACTCTGTTTTAATTTGTAGAACAAATACTCACTTTACTAGAAAATCAATAAGTTTTCCACTGGTTTCTTCCCGGAAGTATATAACGTAACTAGTGTTGGCTGACACACAATTTTGCATTGAGCGATGAAATTCCTAAATTCCTTGGAATATATTCATAACCACCTAATCAGTTATAGAACCTTGGAAATATCACTACTTAGTATTAAGCCACTTGACGACAGTATAATCAAGAGTCCTTTGGAGCTCATGACAATAAATTAATGTTTTAATAACATTTCTAATGTATACCCCTGATCTTATGCAGGTTATCGATAATTATTATAAAGATAATTAAATTTAATTGGTTTAAATTTGCTAAATTATTGCTGTGATAATCTTAAATTAAACTATTTATACAAACTTCCATATAAATACTGCTGCCCTTCGGATTAATACATGATTCAATCAATTAGGTTTTAAAAGATATACAATAAATAAAAATAGGTATTAGGTTAACTCGCATTTTGCCACCTTTTATCGATAACGGAATTGATTTTCGCATTTTATTTTGTGGAAAAACTACCACCTACAAAATGTGATTTACTTTATATTTTCTGAGAATTTCAAGGAATCGGTGATATAGGATCAGTCGAAATCAGAACCTAAGAATAGTTCCACAACGTTTACAATGATCGTTATATTTTTTGTTGGCATGTTCTGGTGGGCGTCTATTTTGCCTACATCTTACACCTCAGCACGGGACATTAGTCGGAACATTAACGTGATTTATACGGACCCCAGATATAAATCCAAGAATCTGTGGCTTCGAGTTTCGAGCACGCCTGCCGAATTTTTCTGCTCCTTAACATTGAATGAATTCCTCTTCCCTCTTCTTCATGGAGCTTATTTTACCCTATTTTATTTTTGTACTTTCATTTTAGCTCTAGATACTTGGAGTGTATAATGGTTATGTAATCTTAATTTTTATCTTAATTTAATAGTAACTAAAATTATAATATACAGAATTTTTAATATTCCTTTGTCATTGTTATTATTGTATTTCACGTCTAACACGTTTTCAATGGTTATTTAATTTCAGACCAATCTTATGATAAATAATTAAACGTCTATTAATAAATTTCGTTGGAATTTCTCACGATGCGTAGGCGAAATGTTTATCTCCTAATCATATTGTATTAACCACATTGAAAGATGGGCGGGAAATGATTCGTAATGACGTATTCAAATCAGGCTCACTGGAATCCGACCCCAGTTCAATTGAATTACGAAAATTTCAATGTTTTATTAAGTTAAACTTTGCTGCGGCAGCTCTAAGTGAATTTATTTATACTTAGTTATCGGCTCTGGAAAAGTCATCTTGCTAACGTTTCGGTAAGTTGAATAATTAAATTTGTCACTGGCGGTTGACACGACATCGGATTTTCTTCCAAATTTTCAGTACCGTCACGTCTATGGCTCTCCCCATCACCCTCCTATTGTGTAATCGTGATTCTCTGATTTGAATTATTTATTGTTTGATTTCACACTTCGGGATTATCTGAATGGATTCGGTTTTAGACCAACTCGGGATGAATAATGAAATTGACGAAGTCAACTCGACTCGAAACCGTCGTAATTTGAATTGTTTGGTGTACAGTCAAGTTTAGAATTGAATAGAGGTAGGCACTGTGGAGAATCACCAATGTTCATTTTAAAAAGGGCATAATAATATTGTATAAAGTGATACGCCGTTTATTTCGTAACTGTTCGTAATTCGATTCAGCTATAACAGCACTAAATTTTTGTATGCGCATTCATTCGAGTTTGACGCATTTTCTGAAGATATACAATACATAAACTACAGGATGTGGCCTGTTGCATACTTGTTTCGATTAAATATTTATGAACCTTTTTTCTATCGGGTTGATATCGTATTTGTATACAAACGAAACTACGTTTCTGATATGGGAAGATTACTATTTACTAGTCTATAATAGGATAGTCTAGAAATACAAAGTACTATTTGTTTTTCATATCTACGTTTATTTTCTTGCATGCAGTTCATTGCCGTTTTGCCGCACTGCCGTGTTTCTTTTAGCTTCACCACTCTTTTTATTCACCCATCCAACAGCGTCTTAGGTCCACTGCTGGACAAAAGCCTCCAATAACGGAGTTTTGGCGTGTTGGCGTAGGCAGTAGGTGTTGATGTTACACAGGAAGGCCCTGCCGCCGCATTTCCTAGATTTGATTTCATAGTAACCTCATACGACATCCACGGGAAGAGAGGGTTTGGTGCTGTTTAATACTGACACCACATGGCACCAACTATTTTTATATTTACGAAAATTAGCAATTACTAGCTTATTGACGTGGTCGCTTCGATCACATTTACCACGGTAATGATGTTCCATGCGTTAATCCAGGTCAAAAACTATATGTGCGCGAATTTTAAGCGAAGTAATACCAGAAGTTATTACGTAAAGACTAACAAATAAACATACTAACAAACTTTCGTATTTTGCCATTTTAATTGTCTTTTTAGTTTTTACGTGTCTAATTAGGTAATCAGCGAGCTCTCAAAACATATTTATAAGCAGATATCATAACAGTTCTTTACATGTAGAATGTAAACAACAGAGGACAATCAAAGTGAAAAGAAAGCCGTGTTAATGTTGTTCCGTTTGTTGACAGTTAAAACTGCATCGCTCTAACCATTAATGCATTCTGAAGGTCCGATATGCACGCGCCCTGTAGTGGAACCTTACGTACTGATTTCGGTGGGATATGTTCAATGTGAAATTTGTACACGGAGTATTGTAATCCCATAATACTAAGATATACATAGGATTATTACTCGATTAAAATATATCATCACAAGACGAAAGACACATATATTCAGAATAATTAATATTTTTTGGATATTTTTCTGTTTTACTAATAAAAAGGGAGATTTCTTAGTGTACTTGTGAACGTAATGTCCTACCCAAATTTGTATTTCAATCTAAACTAATCGCGTTGTTTGTGTCCTATTTTGTACGTCAGAATTCCGTCAACCTGTCCTATTTTAAATCATAAAGATGGCAACACTAGCGTTTAGTGTGTCGCACACTGTCTTACTGAATTATTCAAAGGGAACTGAAATATTCAAGAGTCCCGGGTTTATATTTTAAAAGATTCGTGTTTGAAGGTTAGTGATAAAGTTTTGTATACCATCAACTATGTATCATTTCAATATTGGTTGCTGTAAACAGTTATGATTCTTAGTACCTCCAAAATTAGTAATAAAATTTAAAAACAAGAGGAATCTCTTATAATGTAACATAAAAGTAGGTACCTATACAATAATAACAAATTGATCGATTTTTAAAATAAGAGGTTATCAATATATAACGAATAAATCGATTTAAAATGTTAATAACATTTAATTAAATATGGTATAAAATAATAAAAAAGAGGGTAATCACGGTTTTACTCAATTTTAACAATATAATCCAGTGCATTTGATCAAATTTGATTATTTGAAAAAATAAAACACTACTCCTAGTATTCTAAATTTAAAAACAAACCATTTTTTAAATAAAAAAAAAACTATCATCGTCAACCCATTATTGTCCCACTGCTGGGCACAGGTCTTCTCTCAGAGAGAGAGAGAGTTTAGGCCATAGTCCACCGCGCTGGCCAAGTGCGAATTGATAGACTTCACTCACCTTTGAGAACTCTTTTTTTTACGATAACTCTCAGATTAAGATGCTTTCCTTCACCGTATTGTATGATTTGTATTATGAAAAGTCTTACAATCATGATGTTACATTTAAGGAATATGTAAAGAAATACTCGAAAA
>DWNE01004512.1:0-15076 GCA_018249875.1 Cecropterus toxeus
GACGTAAATTCCCTGGAAACATTTTTTTACCGTACCAGATCGTGTTGCTATGACGCTTTAAACAACCCATTGTGAAGTCAACATCTCCATAGGAAATAAGTATAAGAAAATTAATCGTGGTTTAATTAGTTTGCAGCTCCCGGAGATCTCTTCGCAACGCCGAAGACGGCCACCGGGGCGGTTTTATTGGGTAAGTGTCCCACATAACTCGGCGTTGTCTCACAGATTTGCAAAATAAAAAACAAAACACAAACAAAAAAGTACGATAAAAAAAAGCGTGCTGATATCAAAATAAATATTATAATTTGTGTCTATATTCCTTGCCAATTATCGTTAATAGCTATACGGCGACGATAAAACACAGACCTTAATTTAAGTAGACAAAATACGTGAATGTTTTGAAAGGATTAGGACATAAGCTGTCTTGTTGATCGTGACGCCTGACTGTAAATTCGGCTTCATGTATTTAGATTCGTTTCCTTTCATTTACATGTAACTATTTGATTGGATGACGTTAATCTACTTGCTCTACCAGTTCTGTGTTCAATTTAAGACGTAATTCTGAAACTTTGTTAACATCTTATCTCACGGCATTGGAGCTCTTCAAAATGTTCGTATTTGTCATCGTGACGCTTGTCATGATAGCCATAGTGTTCTTTAATGCAGATTCACAGTAAGATATTTTTGTAAGATTGATAAAACAATGCAGATGGACAACATTTCCATCTGATGGTAAATTGTTAATACCGTGTCTAACATTTGTGTCCAATTCTATGAAATGTGATCTGAATCAATCGAAATATCATTGCCACTCCTAGGGAGAAAGATGGTTGCTTCATATACCTAAATCAGCCGGCGCTTATACCCTTTAGCAGTTATGAATCTAAGTATGTAAAATAATAATAAAATAAACACAAAAAAGACAAATCTGATGATTTTTGGCCTAATCTTTTCAGTTAGGTCATGTTTCGTTCATGTAACAAAAAATATTGTAACTGATAATATGTAAGTAGGAAACCCGTAGTCCTATACAAAATATAAAACAAATTTTAGTATTCATATAATATTTTTCCATGAAAATGGGATGCGGAGATGTGAATATAGAAATAGTTTATTTATTCTGTGAATCAGACAGATTTCTGAGCAGTGGTTAAAGTTTGACTTGTTTAGCAGTAGTGACTTAAGAATTTTTATTTATACATAGCTTATTATAATGGACGCAATGAACATGACGTTTTATTACACCGCGGTCGAGACATGCAACGATTAAATAATTAATGACAGGAATAGCTATCGAAAAAAATAGCAAAACATGTAGAAATAATACCCATAGTTGTTTCAGCTCTACGTAAGTCTGGAAACGACCAGAATGTCAATTACATGATAATAATTACAAAAACCACCCTTAACAATGACGCTAAGGCCGGCGTAAACTATTTAATTTCCACAACTGGCTTATTGTAATTTTAACACTATTTTAAGTTGCAGAAAAAATCAAAAACAAGCTGTCATTATGAAGCCTGAAGACTCACATTACATGTATGAAGGACAAAAACTGAATATATTTTTCTTATGCCTGTAGCACATTCATGCTGAGAGTTAGATGGAGAAACCTGGGATATAAAATATTTCAGAGTTACGTTTTTTAGAAAAAAAATCATTGATATTTCATTGTAGATCCGCTATATAAAAGTTTTTCTCGGACCCAAGGGACGATAATAAATGCGAATTTGGTGGCTTTAGATTTATTTACTACAGTAGGATATCATCCATTATCCGCCTTTTGCCGTTTATGGACATAGCCCTGCAAAATGCAGTGAACATTTTCCATTAGATAACCGTCTCATCATGAGGTACTGTTTAAAGAAAAACTGTTGTCTGCATTAGAAGACGTAAGTGCGTCTCCTGGATAATGCAACTCAATTACTTTCCATTAAAGGAGGAAAAGTAGTATTCAAAACCGACACAGGCCCAGAAGGATATGTAAGTAGTATCAGTGCATATCAGTGCATACATGTATGTGTATAAGAATTGTTATTATTAAAGCATATGATTAGAGTTTATCTCCTAATTTACATATTTACAGCTACTTAATATTTTTTTATTAAAACAAACTTTATTGGTTTTATAATATTATTGTTTTGGCAGAATACTGAATTTTACACCTTGTACTAAAATATTTAAAATTGTAAAATCTACTGTAATATTATAGAATTTTAGTAATTAAAACATAATAAAATAAATACATAATAAAACAATTAAAAGCGTATGTTATTATATAATTATGTAAAATTCAGTAATTAAAGATGTCGATTTCACACTTTATTGTCTAACAGTTTAGTCTACAATTATTTCAATGTTAAAATCTCTGCTCTCATTACCACAAGAGTATAGAGTGAGCCTAACATATATCGCTCATGTTCGTAGCTTCTTATAATAGCTCGTACAAAAAGAGCCAGTACGCATGTTCACACATGTTTTGCGTCGAGTAACATGTAATTATCTCTCATTAAACCGTAATAAAACATCCGAGGAACGCAAGAATAATGCTTATAAAGAGAACTATTCATTGTAGATATTATGTCGTGTATAGAACAATGTATATGCACAAAACATTCGATTCTATATAAACGCGTGTAAAATCAATATTTATAAGTACTTCATGAAAGGTGTGGAATGAAGCATTTATAGATTGCAATACATTTATTACGTCTTGTATCATTAAAGTATCAATGGAGTCGTCCTTAATTGTTTTAGTTATAAGTGTAAAAACAATCGAATCAATATAAATGCCTGTAAAATCAATATTTATAAGTACTTCATAAAAGGTTTGGAACGAAGCATTTATAGGTTGCGATAGTAACTTTAATAATAAGCTCAAAACTTATCACCCTTTTGGAAGGTGCTATAATTTAGCAAATGGCGGTAAATGACAGTTCTGTTTTAACATTTGTGGACTAAATAGACAAAATACACTCGCTAATGAGACATGAATTGGTAACTTAAAAACGCCTAGGTTACCTAATCTCTCGTTTTGGTGATTGACACTGGCCAGTATAAACCCTATTTAAAGTTTTGACAACTTTTTTTGTGGCTTTTACAAGTTGTTCATCATAATCATTCGTTATCTTGTATTGAAAAAATACTATTTTTGTTATTAATGCGGTTCCTCTCACATCGATCAGTTACCATGGTATGTAAGTATCCTATGTGTGAAAAGATTCTCAACCATCTATGTGTCTCTTTCAACAAAACCTGATTAGCAGTTTTCGTAAAAGTAACAAACACACGGGAGCAGTGATAGCCAAATGGTTGAAACTCGGCCTCTCAATCGAGGGTCCGCGGTTCGAATCCCAGACACGCACCACTGATTTTGCTAAAATTATATTGTAATTATAGTGTATTAGAATTTAATTATCACTGCTTTAGAGTAAAGAAAAACATCGTGAGGAAATCTGCATATCTGAGAGTTCTCTAAAAAAGAAAGTTTTCAAAGGTAAGTGAAGTGTATCTTCGCACAATTCGCACTTGGCCAGCGCGGTGCACTATGGCCTGTAACTCTCTCATTCTGAGAGTAGACCCGTGCCCAGCTGTGGGACAATAATGGGTTGACGATGAACAAACACACATATCCTCACAAACTTTCGCATTTAATAATAAGATAAATGAACCTAAAAATCATATATAATTATATAGCAGAAGTTATAAGAATAAAGTAGCTACAGTCGCAGGAAATAAATTATGGCCGTTAGAAAGTGTTGTACACTTTGAAACACTGTTGCTTCGTCCATTACTGTGACACGCCAAGAATGTTCGTACTGTACTTATGTGTCACACTGTCAATGAGTAAGCGATAAAAATAAGCTTAGCTTGATAAAGCTGCCTAAGGCAAAGTAGATTAAATATTAAAGGTGGTAGAGCTATTTGTGGTTTAAATCCGGAGGCCCCCCCGCCACACCTATTTCTACTTTATAAGAACAGTGTAAAGCGCTGTTGTATTGTGGTTTGAAAGATGTTAATTCTTGTAGGTTGGCAATACATCTGTGGCTGAACTCAGGTCTTATGTTGTACTCTCTGTGGTACTACAGGGTACTATTTATTTTTACTATTACTATTTATGTTTATTATTACATATGTCGATAGGCGGTCGTAGAAACCAAATAAAATATGAATTGAAAATCGAGTTAATTAATTTATTAAAGAAATTAATAATTTCATACTTTATGTAACCTTGTACTTAAAATGTAAATATTAGAGAGAATTGCTTCTGGCTAATGATAGGTACATAAAAATGTGTAAAAATGAAAAGGGGCAAACTCATTTAAAATATATACTTAACAATGTTAAAAATTCTTTACATTCAAATGGTATTAATTCTCAATCAATTAATTTATAACTTTAGTCACGATAAATTATTTTACCCATAACCACAATTTCTCGTAAATCGTTAAAAAACTTAGTAAAGAAACTTGTGAAATAATATTTGGTTGAAATACCAGAGGCAAGTCCATTTTAGCGTTAAAATCCAAAGGCGAGGAATGAGAATTTCCTCGCCACTTATCAAGCGAGTCCTTTAACTGTTTCACCAGATCCCGTCGAGCAATATAAATGAACTTGTGACAAAAACTGCAAGCAATAACCGCCTTTATGTGAAACCAACACTGGTCATAACGTGAACAGATATAGCTAATTTCAGATAGTAAAATGTCGACCGCTATTGGTTATGGGGTATAAAAATCCATATTAGAGTTAACAGCAATTCCAACTGGTCCACGGTATGTATAATTGGAGCAAAAAGCCCTGGAGCGAATAGTCCCGGAAAACTTAGTGTGACCATACATTCGGCTTTGGGTGGAATAGTCCCGCTTAAGGGGTGTCAAGATTTTTCTCGGTTTAAGTCACTTTCGCAACAAATTAAACCAATGAGCTACTTAAAATGCGTTTCGGAAAATAAATAACTACTAGAGAAGGTCACGTTTGAAAAAAAATTGTAAAATTTTAGGTTTGGAGAGATAGAACCATTTCTGATTGAGATTGCATAATTTCCGCCTTACCTTGAAGGATGTGTTAAAGAAGGGTCATCCGAGGGCATTATCAAACCTTTTTTTATCCGATCGAAGTAGCAAAGGAACATGCAGTCCACATGATATTAAGTGATGACTGCCGTCCTTGGAGATATGTAAGCCACGTTCTATAGAATAGGGGTTCTATTTGAAATTGGTCACAGCCTCATGTATCAGTGAACCGGCCTCATGTATATACGTGGCCTATCGCAGACCGAAGACAACAGATCGCAGATCGTTTCTTCAATCCTGTTTGGGATATCAACCCTCTGTATCAATAGATGTCTAAGTGCGACAGTGATTTCCATCGCATAGATTACATGCTCGTATGCAGCTGTAACATATTTATAAGAGTGACGGCCCGCGTGGCGGAGAGGTCACCTTACCGGTCTGACATGAAGTGGGTCCTGGGTTTGAACTCCGGCCAGACAGAAATGCCAATGATGAGTTTAGATTTCTGTTCTGGGTCTGGCTGTTTGTATATCCGTCTTTGTGTGTTCATGGCACCCAAGACACAGGAAAATCCTACTGTGGGGTTACGAACGTAGAAAGCGTTTATGTTTATGTTTAAAGTATTTTTAACAATATTTCGCAAACGTCCTATTTTAACGAGAATAAATTGTGGTCACACGAGGAATAATGTATGATAGAATGTATGGACACGCAATAATATGTCCCGTTCCATAGAACTGCGTTTCTGACATTTTAAGACCTCGATGTAATTTGCAATTTCATTTGCGTACGTTTTTAAATTGGATGTTAAAATAAAATGTATGTTTTACAAGTTAGTTACTTTTTGTTGCTAGTGTTAATGTTTGTTTATCTATAAAGTTGCTAACGGTTGTTGAGGAATGCATTCATGCATTTTGGATTTATTAATTTTATAGTTTTTTAAACACAACTATTTTTAATACTCATGATATATAACTTTTACTGATACCCAACAACAACAACGGTTTCCATTATTAAAAAAATAATAATAATAGTAGTGAATAAGACTTTGAGAATACTTTACGTGCAGGAGCTTAGGTATATAAATGTCGATAAAGTGTTAAAATGGCAAGAACATGTCAGTTAGAAAGTAGTCGATTGTAGTCAAATGAAATTTAAAATATTTATAAGATACACCACGAAGAAACGTGCCACGTGGTTCCGGTCTTACAAGGGCAGCAGCGTCTTCCTGTGTAACACCACTGCTGCCAACACGCTTGCAAACCGAGGTGACTCTTTGCAAAAACCCCCACAAGAGGATTTTTATCCAGCGGTGGATCAAACGGCTCTGAAGAATAATTTCCTTGTATTTTAGTGACATGTCACTAAACTCTGAAGAGACCATTCACATGTCGCTTTATAAGTCAACTATGTTCTAAATAAAATATAAAATATTAAACAAAGCCTTCTACATAAAACGATTTTCTAGATTCTTAGATGTTAAAATGTTAGATGCTATTTACCATCTTATAAAGAAAAATTAAATAAAAGTAATGCTAATTTTAATATGCATCAAGGTTTTTATCATTGAGAATACTTCCACAAAGAACGTGTTTTGCACACGTTTTAATGAGCTTCATTGCAAATAATTATGCCCATTTTTGAAGTGGTAGCCACATAAGTTCTTGAGTAAATGATTAAATTACTATGCATGTTTAAGCTATGGAAAAGGTGTTTATTATGTGTCAGAGGGAATTCTTAAAAAAAGTTGTAATTGTTGGTTCAGGAGTAATGTATTCCAGTTCTGACCATCCATCCATCCAACAACCCATTAAAGTCCACTGCTGAACATAGGCCTCTCCTAATCTGCGCCACGCCGACCGGTCCTGCGCCATCTGAATCCAGCGATAGTCCGCCGCCTTCTTCAGGTCGTCGTTTCACCTGGTAGGGCGTTGGCCTGTACTCCTTGTGCCCAGACGTGGTCTCCATTCGGTTGTCTATCCTACCGTTCTGCCCATATTTAAATATTTATATGATATATAGCGATTATAATACAAGATATATAAATAACATCAACCTATCAGTTTTTAAGATCCACTGCTGCACGTATGACTTGCTTGGTGGTGTCCGCAGTGAGTGAATCTCGTCCATACATCATACATTTGTTTGCTAAATTTCACCAAAATCAGATCAGTCGTATTTTCGTGAAGGAGAAACAAACACACATACATCCTCACAAACTTACGCATTTACAATATTTGTGAGATTTTTACTACAATTTATTAAAAATGCATCAATCATTATGGTTGTCAGTACGTTGGTTCAATATCCATGACATAAAAAGTCGTACACTTTCGACAGGACAATATAACTAGAATACCGATAAAGCCTAAAAAGGAACGCTAGTTTCAATAAAATACGCACCAGTAGCGAGCCACCTGTCACATATAAATCCTCGTTGGAAGCGATACAAGTTTGTTTTTCTATTAAGAAGTCACGACACGATCTGTGCTCGCGACACACGATCATGGTCGTTACTATAGCTTTTTAAGGTGGGTTCGGTATATATAGTAGTTCGGTAAGTCTCTGATTTTTTTCTTTCAGTATGTTAAGGGGGAGATTCTGGAATAAAAAGACTCCGAAAATCTTCAAAAAAAATCAACAATAATTCACCTATTTCATACTCTCTTCTTCTCGGCTAGTTACGAGGAAGGATCGCCCTTATCTACGCCCATGCATCTATCGTTCATTTGGTTCTTTTGCAAATTTCTGTTGTGATGGGCATTTGATTGTGCAACTCTACTTGTATACCGGCGTGTGCTAAGTTAAAAGGTTTTAATTTCGACGCTTTACCTTCACGATATGACGACGCTTTGCGACGTTTTAGACGAGCTTAATAACGATTGAATAATACACCTTACTCAATATTATGTTAATCACAATGACTAAAAATTTCAATTAATCTTAGTTAATCAAAATGACGAAAAAAAAAGAAAAAATATTCTCATTTAGACTGTGTTCGTATAGATGTATATGTATTTATACCGAACGGTCGTGTTTGTACCAAAATGATTAATGAGTAAGACGAAATATCTGAATCGTCACATGTTGTCGTCTCGTGGGTAATGGGAATACCTACGACGGCCAATGGAGATCTCGACACGCTCAGCGATTATAAATCGTGCTATTAATCCATTTTACTGGCTCACTTTACTTGATGGGGAATTCCTGTTGTTTTTACCGAGCTCTACAATGTTTGCCCAGTTTGATACGTGCAAAAAAACTCTTTTCTGATTTATCTATAGACGCTGTCAGAAACCAATACTTCTGTTAGTATCAACATTAGAAATACCATTAAAAAGCTAACATAATATTAACTAATAACCTGGGTACCCATATATAAATTTCTGATTCCACTGGCCGATTTCATTAATAACGTGTTAATTATCTTATGTATCTATAGACGCAGTCAGAAATCAATATTTCTACAATAATGATCGTTACAAATACTTTTTAATAGCAAGCTGATTTCATGTAAACAAATTAACCGGGTATATATATATATATATATTAAATTTCATTGACCGATTTTATTAATAATGAGAAATCTGGTTTCATTCTTTCTTCAACTGTCAGTCTTTTAAAGGTCTTTTGAACACAATATATATTTGGTGGATGTCTATAGTAATCACTCGAAAGGATATCCTAGAGAAATATATGGAGTGTCTAATAATCATCGTTTTGGTACTAATAAAAACTTAAGACTAGCGCTTATAAAAACTAGACAGTGATACAAAAAATTCAACAACGATACTAATGGATTGGTTACAAGGATTAAGTATAAATTAATGAACCGTTATTTAATAATTATATGAATCGATGTGCATATATTTTATAATACGATATGAATATTATAAAATATATTTATGTTTATATAATACATACTAAACTTGCATTGTATCTAAAATTAAAACCGGCCAAGTGCGAGTCAGGTTCTAACCTATTGTGTATAAAAAGTGCCAAAAAATTCACGTTTCTTTACGCAAGCCTACTTTAAGGCGGACAGCGGTTTTAGTAATAGGATCCCGTTTTTTCCTATTGGGTACAAAACCCTAAAGACATATGAAATATACCTACTTACCTAACAATATACTTTACCTGAAACGGTACAACGATGATCCAAAAAAAAGCTATTACCAAAACACCTTTTTATCGCACGGCCGATATCTTTAACAAACCAACCGACAAACAATAAAATTTTCATTGAAACTCGAATAAAAATTCAAATTGCTGTAACCTCCGCTACCAAATTACCACACAATTGCTTTTAAAATGCGACTCAAAACCTCCTCGGCTTTCGTTAGGACAGGCCTTACAATAAACGAAAAGCGATGAGCTAACATTTGACTAAATTGCTAATTTAAAATTTTATTGAGAAATTGTAAAGAAAACGGGCTACCCGAGTCTGCCAAGGCTTGAACTATAGTAGTCTTCGTCGCCTATGGACATTTTTACATCAGAGGAGTCGACAATGCTTTAATGGGAAGTTCTGTTTACACAGTTTTGAAGATTTTCCGATGAATATATCTAATAACAATAATAATTTGTGTCATATGAGTTCCGTGAATATGTTTGAAGGAAATTTTATTAGATATAAGCTTACATGCAATGAAAAAATACATCCTTGTGAAAGAAATAACCGTATAGTTATTTCTTTATTCCATTTCCGGGAAAAAAATATGATCAATTTTTGCAATTCATTCATGAAGAGTAAATTAAGAATACGTTATTAATTTTATGAGATTTCGAAGTCTCCATTATCATTAAATTTGTTGAATGTAATAACTTTAAAACTGTAGGTTTTCCCCCATCTAAATTGACCATCTACGTTTTGGTTTTAATATTGACAAGGTACCTTACCTACCTACAAGTTAGGTTAGGATAGAACAAGTATGTTCAACCCGGCGGTACCACCTATACCTATTTTTATCGTGAATCAGGTCTTGCATTACGTTGGAAAAGTGTGGTTACTGGCTCACTTTCATATGAGGCGACAATCGACGTGAGGTAGGTATGTTGGTATTCTTAACTGAATTTGATCCGAGGTGTCTGTAGGTAACAGTGACCACTAACCATCAGGTACACGCTAACATGATGACTTGCTATATTTCATGTGCAGTGCGTGCTACTAGTCATTTATTATGTATCTATTCATTTTAATTAGTTATTAATATAATATCATGTTATAAATCTGAAGAGTTTGTTTGTTTGGTTGAATGTGCTAAACTCAGGACTTATTAGTTAGAATTGAAAAAAAAATGTATTTTTGTGTATATAACATTATGCTACGTTTTTTTATCGTTTTTCTTATGTAGCTGGTGTAACCGCGAGGCGCAGCTAGTTTTGCATAAGCGAGTAAGCTGTTCATCGTTTCTCGCTTATTCTTGGCAGTGGGACAAGAGAAGCCTGCATTCTATACCATCGTAAGATCTTGATATAATCACTGAGGCTCATGCTTAATGGTGTCTTCGTGCTGAATTTTTCTAAGACACTGTTTTGTTTCAAGCGACTTCGAAGTGATTTGATTTACGAGACGTTACCAACTTTCTATATAAAATTGAAGTAGCTTAGTCTAAATTTATTCATATATCACTCTTTTAAGGTTCACAGAGAATGCATATTTTTGCTAGAAGTCACTATGTCTGACACACGTGTTGGTGACCGCAGTGTATGTTGGATTAGGAAGATGCTGCATATAAGAAGATGATGCCTGAAGATGATGCCTATCTCCGGTTTTTGTCCCTTAGTCGCCTTCTACAGTATTCGAGAAATCCGTAGACGGAAAGAGAGTAAGCCGTACAAACCATACCATACCATAGCCATACCGCACGAACTAGTAACATCGTTAAAAACATTAAAACAAAAAACCCGACTGCTTAAAACGAAATTTTTGTTCGTAATGATCGAAAAGCACGGTAGTGCTTTACCAAATTCATTCAGGCTTATATATTTATTTGAACGCTTATATGAGTTTTTGTTAAAATAGTTTTTTTATAAGATTGAAGTACCAAACGACCGGACCGATGCAGTCCACCTGATGGTAAGTGGCCACTGCCACCTATGAACATCTGTAGGCAATCCCAGATTAGATCGGAACCTTCCTTGAAGTCAACCACAGATGCGTTGCTACCGCCTGAGGACTAAGTTGGAACGCGTCGAATGTCTCTCTTACCATAACACAGTAGCACATTATACTGCTGTTCTTAGGCAGAATGAGGCGTGGGGTTAGTGCTTCCGGAGTTGAACCATAAAGAGTTCCACCACATTTAACTAGCAAAATAATAAGATGACAGACGAAAAAAACATAAAAGTTTTATGGTACATAAAAATGTTTTCGAATTATGTATGTTATTAAAAATAAAATATAGTCTATTAAATTAGAACTATTCATGACACTTCGAAAAATATCAAGTTTAGTTTCTATGTGATTTAATTATGGTCGAATTTCGACCACTGCGACAGGCAATTAGAAATTATTAAACTGCGATCTTCACTTCATTAGGCTTATATGGGCATCTAATTTTAGTTAATAATTATTTTATAGCTTAACATTAAGGAACCCATTTGAATTGATCTTTTTACAGCCATAGTATTATACATGGGGTATTGTAAATCTCGTACATAAATCATTAAAATGATCCCTCCCTATTTATACCTTTTAACAAATTAACTTTCATTAATTAATTCTTCATATCAATCATATACTTAATAATACGTATTTATAATACACCAGCACTATATAATTTAGACAGTAATTCGAAAAATAACTTCTGTAATTATCCACTTGTTTAAGCTTTGTATTATTTTTAATTTCGATTTGTAAGTCAATTTGTAATCAAAGTTTTTTATAAGTTTTTTAACTCACATTAATAAATGTTCACAAATCTTGCAAGAAGGTTTTATCTAACGTCTTATCTCACGTTGACCGCACCTGCATTGCTCCATTGCAAAGTATGTCTACCTTACTCCTTTCAGTTTTGCCAGGTGGTAGTACCAGTACTTCGACTGGGGAGATACCACCGCCACACCTATTTCTAGCGAGAGGCAGTTCTTGCGTTTCGTTGGAAGGGTGTGATTACCGGCTGACTTATATAACATAAGGCGACCATCTCAGTTCTCGGAAGTAATAACGCATCTGTGATCGACCTTCGATAGTACCGCTGTTCTATATGAAGTAGCTTACAGATGTGCAAAGACTAAAACACACCAGAGTAACACAGTTATTAGGCAGAAATATTAACAGTAGTTACGTTGAACTATAATTAATAATGTTTCCACAAAACAAAGCAAAGGTAACACAACTCAATCTCGTACAGCTGCCCGGTCAATAAATAATCCTTTGCCTCAAGATTTTATTATCCGACCCGATTGTAAATTATCCGTTTATCGCTTTATTCGCCACTCATTAACGTTTTATATTTAAGATATGGGTTATTAATTTCGGAGAATGCCAGCTGGATTTACGATGCCCGGTTTGGCTGAACGTTCCACCGCTGGAGTTAAACTATAATTTTATAAGCTACGAATATGAAGAGAATTTTCCTCCCTCGAAGCTACATGTCAAAATATTGCTCAAATTTAAAAGCAAATAAAAAATAGTCTAGGAGAGCGGGAAATTTATCTTTACGACCTAATTTTTCAAACTCAAATTGCATAGTTATTACGTGGGGAAGAGAAGCAGCCTAGGTGGTTTCAATCGAAGTAATTCAATATTAGATGACGTCGTGGCAGAGGAGTCAAAATACCGATTTGATAAACAAAGGGTTCTGGGTTTTATCTCCGAATAGACTAAATTAATATCCGGTCGACAGTATTTAATGCTGAATTTAGATAGTTTCTCGCAGTCTGGGTGTTCTTTATGTTTTCATGACAACCACGATATAGTGCTATGATTATAAAAAAACCTTATTACTTTTGTTGTTTTCAAAATCAGCCTTTATTTTATAGATAAAACTGGTTACTGATCTTATATACTTAATATGGCATCATAATTATACAAAGCATAGATCTTTATTAAAATAAACATAGGTAATAGAAACCAAGGCGTTTATCGTTTGTAGCTGATTCCCGCTAACTGGAACCAGTCGGTTGTTTAGAAATAATTTTATATACGACGGTGTCCGACTGCTTTCGCAATTTACAACTCCACTCGGGTTTTGTGAAAGAAATTTATTTTTAATTTTATTTTAATCGCTTTTTTTCTCAGACTTTATAATCGGTCAAGTTATTTCAATTTTACAACTTCAATTTATGTCATTTATTTAAAGTGCTAAAATTATTATTTCCTAGTTATAATGTAGGCGAAAATAAAATAAAATTTAAAATCTTTTACATTTTATAATATTAATATTAAGCAATAAATAAATTTATTCTTAAAATGTGTTAATATTTTTTATTTCAGTTTATGTAAATTATTTTATTAAAGTATGTTTAATATTTATTTCTTTAGTTAAAATTAATTAAATCACATTTAGGTACTTTCAAATCAATAAAATTATAAATCTATCATATTAGCTTAATTTGTTATCATTATTCGCGTCAGCAATTGTACCTACCTATATAAAACTTAATTTTCAGTACCGTTTTATCAGAAACGACACGACCTACTTTAAGAACATACTAACATGTAGGTTTTCATCTAAGTATATACAACTCAAAGCTGACTGACATAGTGATCTATCAACGCACAGCCCAAACCACTAGACTGATCGGGCTGAAATTTGGCATGCAGGTAGATGCTATCACGTAGGCATTGGCTCAGAAAGGATTTTGATCAATTTAACCCCCAAGGGGATGAAATAGGGGATAAAAGTTTGTGTGAATCTTTGTCAATTTTAATACTTCTTAATGCGAGCGAAGCCGCCGGCAAAAGCTAGTCTTATATATATTTTATTAAAATAAAAACGCTTTCTACACGTATAGTCTCACACTAGCAATTTTCCCTGTGTCATGGGTGCCATGTTCACACGAAGATGAAGACACATACAGCCAGACCCAGAACAGAATCTAAACTCAACATACAGATGTCTGCCTGGCCAGGGATCAAACCCGGAGCCCAGTGCGTGTCTGACGGGGTTGGAAACCGCTCCATATTTGGATTTTCAAAATAAATTTGACAGGTGTACCTACTCATTCGATTTTTTTATATTTTCATAAAACCTTTCTTTCTATAAAACTCTTGTACAAAATCAAACATACGACTTACTGATTCAAGCCGCTCATTATCAGTCAACACACTTATCTGAAGTCAAATTTATTCTCAAAAACGCACTTAATATTGCAATCAAACTTCTGACACAGTAATCTATAATTACGAGGTATAATTACTCCGGCTTAATTATCATAAGCTTCACATTAAGTTGTAGTTTCAAGACACCTACAAGTAATTACACCTTATCTGATTAATTGACATCTCATTGAAACGTCGCCTTTAACTGCTGTGCTATAAATTAAGCGACCAGTTTTTGTGAGAGATTTGAGTTGATACGTTTTTAGGGTTCCGTATCAAAAGGGTAAAAACGGGTCCCTATAAGACTTCGCTGTCCGTCTGTCTGTCTGTCACCAGGCTGTATCTCATGAACCGTGATAGCTAAACAGTTGAAATTTTCACAGATAATGTGTTTCTATGAATGCTATAACAAAAATACAAAAACATAATAAAATAAATGTTTGAGGGGGCTCTCATACACCAAACGTGATTTTTGTTATCGGTATTAATAATGGCAACAAATAGACGCATGAAATATTCACAAAATATTTAGTTATTCATTCACTTAAAAAAAAAATAGAATAAATATTTTAGTGGGCTCCCATAAAAAAAACCCGTAATTTTATTGACGTTTTTATTAGCAATGTTACGGGACCATTCGTGCGCGAGTCCAACTCGCACTTGGCCGGTGTTTTTATAGTACAGCCTACGTACAAATCCGGATTCGAATTTTAGTTGCGTGTTTATTTTTTTTTGCATTTCCGCATTTCGTTATATAAAAACAATAATTTTGTTTTAAAATAATCTTATAGAC
>DWNE01004513.1:0-15069 GCA_018249875.1 Cecropterus toxeus
AACCCCTTTTAGGTGAAGGCCTCCTCCAGAGATATCCATTTCGACCGGTCTTGGGCCATCCGTTGCCAATCATTTGCCCCCTACGTGTGCAAAAGCCAAAGTAATATACGTACATAATGTTCGAAAAACACTACCGAGGAGGAGAGTATTTTATATAGTCGGTAAAAAAAACCGACTTCTATGCTACAAAAAGCAAAAAATAAATTAAATGTATGTTGGTTCCTTAAATACACAATACATAGTCCCGATGTTGGCACTCAACATATTTCTTTTAGATTACAACGACGATTCTATGTCCTATGAGTATGTGAATGAGCGCCAACTTAGACTCTTTTTTAAGTTTGTTAAAAAACCACCTATTCTGCTTTTAATTGATAATGTAATTGAGGCAAGTAAACAAGTGAGATCTAAAAATATAAGAGTTTTTTTTAATACAAAGGCAAAGACACTTAATATATTAATTACCTATCTGTGTAAGCCTGTAAGTCTACCTACTATTAAGTCATGTAGTTATTTCATATGCATATAAATGCAGGTTATATTTTAGTGGGTGCCAATACGTCAAGCGTTTGTGGCAGGTTTTCTTTTTCGTATGTAAATATTGCGGAGGCAGCGCCGAAGGTTACGCAGCTCGAGAATGTAAATGAATGTTGATGTCTGTCTGTTTATTTGTTACGCTGATGATACAGTTATAAATATGTTACTAAAATTGCAACTGCGTTAAAGTAAGTTAGAATGCCTCTCTAAATGAAAATATGTAACTATTAAAATAAATTCACGACGAACTAAATCAATGAAAGAGTGATGTGAACAATGGAAATGAATGGAATTGAATGAATGAAAAGAGTTGAAAAAAATTGAATGTAGTGAATGGAACAACAGAAGTACGATATATTTTTATGTTGTACACGTGTGACCCATGGATGCCCGATAATGTCACGGTGGTATATACACATTACATAGAAAAACCGGCTAAGTGCAAGTTGGAAGGTTTTCGTACCATTATGTATACAAAACGGCAAAAAACACGTTTGTATGGGAGCTCCTTTAATTCTTTTTTCTTGTTTTTAGTATTTGTTATTATTTTATTATCACTGTTCATGAGATACAGCCTGGTGAAAGACAGACGGACAGTTGAGTCTTAGTAATAGGGTTCCGTTATTACCCTTTGGTTACGGAACCCGAAAAACACTCTTTTGTCTGTGACGGCACGCATCTGCCACGTTCAGTGTCTGTTTCACGGGACTTAACAGGGCAAATAACAAACGACGACCGACTGATTAATTCCACAATTTAAATTGTATTGTAGTTTGTAAATACATACGAGTATAACGACATAATCAATATAGCCAAAAGAGTGTTTAAAGTTGTCGGTCTCCTTCCGGCGTTCAGTTTCTCATGATTGTTGAAGATTTCATTCAATGAGTGTTTGGTTCTTAGCGCGATCTCTTACAATAATAAACCATAATCTGGTTATAAATATGTTTATTAATTAAAAATATTTTTATCAACACAAAAAGATCTTAATAAAACATCTGTTGGTCTTTTTCAAGATAGATAAGACAGTTATTTTATCTATAGTCGATTATGTTTTGTTATTCAAAATTTAAGCAAAAAATGTGTATTATTATGTTACTTGCATAAAAAATAAGTATTAGGTATAAAGTAATTATTATTTTACACGTAATAGTTCTGTAGTGTTTTACTCTTTTAGCTTAAGTTCTAAGTCAACTATATGTACATAACTGCCATATACTTAAAGTATAGTGTTGCATTTTATTTTATAAAAAATAAAGTATTTCTTAAAGTACCCGTATTATTTTGAACCTGAAAGATTTTCCTATATCAAAACAATTTAATATTACTTTCTTAATATAAAATTATGTTAATTAAGCGCATTATAAAATTGTAAGAAAGAGTCTTTTAGACTTGTGAAAACACTTAATATTGTTTCTGACGAAGAGTCCACAACCTGTCAATATATCGTTGAACTTTGAGAAAGTTCATGTTGAATATGCGCGAAGTACACCTCGTAGTACATAGTCAATGCAATTTTCACATGTATAGAACTATTTAAAGAGGTAGAGTTACTGTCGTACGGTGCTTTGAACGAGTAATTAACGCTAAGTCCATGTTTTATGAGTTCGTATACAAAAATGGATGTACATATCGCACGGTCCGCATAAAAGGGACCTAATGCGAAATTTTGCTTTTTATTTATTTATATTTTATTACACGCCGAAACATTTAACACAAGCTAGGATGAGTGCCAATTATAGGCATAAACAACATTTATGCATTGATTGGTTTAAAAAATTACTTACTTATGAGCTAAAATTTTATTTTTTAAAGAAGACTGTGTATCAAAAATTATGTCGAGTTATCCATACAGCGAAGTCGTTTATACTCGGCGCTGATTCTAGGAAGCGGAGAGTGTTTCAGAATATTCTTCTTACACACATTTTGAAATAAGAAAAAATTAGTTCGCATTTTGTAGAGTTCGATAAAGCACGTGGGGTTAAAAGGGGCGTAACATTTTGTTTGTCTTTTCCTAAAAAGACATCGTCATTTTTTTAAATCACTAGACATACTACGTTATTAGGAGCAGTTTAAGTAATAAACGACGCGATATATATGTACATACTATTTACGTTATGTATGTACGTATGTGAATCTCATTCTAGGATATGTATATTGGCAGGAAATATGTATATTTTTTTGGGATCACTGAAGTTCGTCTGTCGTAGCTATTTTCTAAAGATACTGTTGATAAATCCAGAACATTTAGCGTAAATTCAAAAATTCTGATTCAAGAAACATAAATAACGACGTAATTGAACCCATGCAATTCAGCAGATGTTAAATATCCGAGGTTTTTTCGAAAGCCAAAATGTAAAGTTCAATAATCGCTGGTTGGATATCAAGATAAAATAGAGAACAGATAATCAAAATAACTGTATAGGAAATGACTTTGTTAAAAATAAGACAAAGATGGACATCTTCCTTGGCATTACTTCTAAAAATTGATGGTTTTTTCAATTAACATTAACGTGAATGTTGCTAATGTGAAATATTGTTTTCTACCCCCGAAAGCGTGGGCGCTGGATGGCCGCCAGGGGGCGACGCTCCCGCTCCGGCCATTGTCTCAGCGACGCACCAACAAAAATAGACCTGTCTAATGCATTCGGGAATCGTCTACACGTTAGAAAGTTTTAACTAATTAATTGTTGTTGAACTCAGACGCAGTTCACTACAGTTTTTTATTTTCATTTTTGTCGATTTTTGTTTTTGCTCTAAATTTTAATACTGACTTGCAACATTGACACAGTGTGAACATTTCCTACGCATTCACAAAAATACTTATATATCAAATCTGAAGACTTGTATCAATTAAAAATAAATTAATGAATCACAATATCACGCAATTGCACGGATAATCATTTTCGTATCATTTTAAATAATCGATTGCAGAGATCAATCTACGCTTAGATCGCATCGCTTAGACAATTTTCAGCTATTTATGTCAGTCCCAGTTACAAAACCAAAGATTACAAGAACTGGCACTTTCGAATTGAACATTTCTCTTTTTTAAAAAATTGCGATTCGTATTTGGAATCAAGATGGCGTGAAAGCACGCGAGAAGTCGCAGTCGGGCAGCGGCGGGCGAGGTCGACGCACGGTCACCGGGGAGCGACGCCCGCCCGGGAACGGCGCATGAAAATGGGAAAACAATTGTTGCGAACAATGCGTAGGCTCGCTTCCGTGTTAGGGCTAATGGGGAAACATTTCCCTTTGATTCGAGCTCGGGGTGACTTGTTGACCTCTGCGGTTATCATGAACACGCTGAGATGAAAGTATTCTATCAACTGTTTTTATATCGTGCCTTGTACGGTTGTACCTAGAAATGCCGGAAATTTCACCCTTATTAAATCAAAATAGATATAGATAATTTCCAATGTCTAGATTAGTATGTTATAAATATGCATCTTATTTAGTCCGAAGTTCCGCGAAACCACTAACATTTATTGCATATACATTAGTAACGCAGTAGTTATTTGTATATGATCGCATAACATGACGTCATTTGGCATATTTGTTTTTTGTAAGCGCAAGCCTAAAAATCCAAGGTTATTAGGAACAAACAGCCAAGTCTATCAAAGAAAACTTATAGAGAGTGCACCGCGCTAAAATGCATGACTCTTTATTTCAAACGGTATGCGGAAGCTTTGAATCGATCTTGAACTTTGTTTGGATCGTGGATAATAAATAAACAAAAGGACGCGATTACGCAGTTATTATCTGGTAACAATCGTGTTACGTAGCACCTGCAGCGGTGGCGCCCGACCTCGTGGCCCCGCGCCACGAACCTCCAGAGTCCTTATCTGTACTAAAATTCATGAATATCTAATACGAAGATTTCTTATATTTGACAGCGGCAAATTTCTTTCTTTTGCAATTGGACTGCGGTGGACTCAATACTAATTCAATTGCAAATATACTCCCAAACCTTATAAATCATTAAAGTGATCCTGATATGATAAGATTTTTATGAGAATTGAACCCTTAACTCTCAACTCGATTCTAACTATAAAAAAGTACTGTTAGGTCTTCAGCATTAGTCCCCAAGCATCCTTCGGGTACCATCGTTTAATCTAGAATGCGAGGGGGAACTGCATATAGGAATTTCTAAGTAAATTTATGTTGTTAAACTTATTCTATGTTGTAAACTAATTGTTTGCGCATGATTCGGTCCGTTAGTCGTCAACATTGCAGGTAACATGCAAATAGCCCTGGGTAAAACACGTACGCAAATAAGGAATCGTCAATATCTTAACAAGTTAAAGCTTTTTACCTAAAGAACTCGGTGTAGATATTACATTGGTCGTCAATGACGGTCACTATAAGTTCATGTAGAATTACTTTCGTTTATGTACCAAACAAACACGCATTTTATTACCTGACTGCGTCAGAAGGAAGATAATATTTTTCTAATAAATAATAGCTGGCCATGGATATTTGTAATCAACCCCAATACCCTTATAAGTCTATTCGTATAGCAATTAGTTGTACCTATTATTGAATTAACTCCACACCGGCTTTGAGGACTATTAGTAGGTTAGCACAAATGAATAGCAAACATTTTTAGCCAAATAAGTTAAGAAAGTACAATTTCGGTTTAATGGCACCACAATCAGTAAGAGGAGTCCTACCACCCATTATCATACTACGTTGGTTCTATATGATTTTAAACTGATATTATCGCGGAATTGATACATTTTAATATGTTACGGGTACTCACGATATCGGCAAATAGAAATTCAAAAACCGCATATCGTGAGTACCCGTAACATATTAAAATGTACGTTGCTTCTGATTTACAGTAACAGTACAGTATTTGAAAAACTATCAAGGCTCTAAACAGTAATTGAAGCATGACGAAAAAACATCTAAACATGCTTCTACGACCAACTTCTGCTAACTGTACACGCACACAACACACACATACGGACTAGTTAAAAAAAATATGTTACCGAAGAATACAGTATTTTTCAGTCATTATGAAAATACAGTATCTTCTGGAAGAGCCAAAATCCCGCGAGAAAGCACGCGCAGTCGGTTCCTGTTAGGAACTGCACGCAGATATACGCGGTATAAATAGCACGTTGCGCAACCTCGGCCGATGCACCGCTCGGTGCCACCGTGCAACACTACGACTAACCAGCCGTTAATGCGCTTAACTAACCGATGGAAAACTGTATTAATGACACGGGTCGATATTTATCACGTTCACTATAAGAATATTTTTCTTATAGTGAAACAAAATGCTGTTGTATCCCTTACATGTGATGATTTTTCCAACTGAGTTCACTGAATTACCAAAATGCTTTTTAGATTAAAACTCATCTTATGACATACATTACGATGACTTACTTATTGTAATGTGTTTATGTAGCCGATGAAAACTGTATAAATAGCATATAATTATCATATTTACTATAAGAAAACAGTGTCCTACAGAAATGTAATAGTTTCCAAATAACTTTAAATTTCCATGTATGATTCAGTATAACCAAAATGCGTGCGTTTTGCGTTTTTGTTTAATAAGTATTCATGTTATGAAAGAAAATTCATTGCAACGACTAACTTGCTGTTAAAATTATTATAGTTAACCTATACTAAAAAAACTTATAAATGACATATAGGTAGGTTGAACTTTTTCATTGTAAAATCAACCATAGTATCCCATATAAATGAATATATAAGATACATAGGTTCGAGTATCTTTTTAGTTCCCAAAATAAGCTTTTTTCGCTTTTGTTCCCAAAATGAATATTCAAATTATTATTACGCCATTAACTTAGATTTCACAAAATTCACCAACATTTGTATTTCGCACGTAAATTTGATTGCTTTCCACGTGCATAAACTTTTATTCTAGAAGTTTGGTGATGACGATAAACAAATTATGTTTTTTAAATGCATTCTCCGGCTATTCCTGCGTTCAAACGAAATAGGAAACAATAGATGGCAAAAATAGATAGTTGTGTAACCAAGACGATGCACTGGCCAGCACCAGCTGAAACCGAGACTAATTTATTTTTCTGAATACATATAAAGTATCTAAATAATACTAATTTTCGTGTAGGAATTTTTATCTATTCTATAGAAATATTGATTATTGGAACAGTAGTAAGCAATATTAAGCTTTCAGTTTTATATATAAAACTTCACAAACATTTAGGAATTACTAAAGAGCTATATTAAGTACATACGTAATGTTTCTATCGTGAGGTCTCTCTTACAACACAGCATGTATTAAATATTTATATTCAACAAAGTAATAAAATAAAATGCATTCTCTGAAGCAAAGCTTACTTGTACGTAGCTTAAAAGACAGCGAGCACATATTCATACACTCACAAACTTCTCACACATGCACACATGATCATAAAATATTAACGCGCCGCCCGCATAAGGCTAACTAGTCGCGACAAGGCGACACTTCCGTAATGTACATAATAAACGTACAATAATGTTATTTAAATTATGTGTATAAATGCCGACCAATGCCGACCACTATTCTTTTACGGCGAGCCAACCTTGATCACTTGAACTCATGCTTCACTTCACAAAGTTTCCGTTCAACCTGCACCGAACATAAGGATCTCTCTCTCATTAAATACAGGATTCTTCTCATAACAATTCAACTTATCCGTAGCCAACAGGTTAGAAGACCAATAACAAATGAAATAAACGTACTATATAAAACAGTAGTTTTAAAGTTACACACAGAAAAACAATACGTTTATATGTTATGTACAAACTTGTTTGTGCGAATATGTAAATCAGCATTTAATTTAAATTCACAACACAAAAACTAACAAAGACATATATACTATATGCATTATATATTCAGTTTATAAAACATACAAGTAATACGTCTTTTGTAACCCATTAACCTATATAAAATAAGTTAAGATGACGTCATTTGATTTTTGATATTGGATCGACATTACCTTTTTGGTTGACATAATATTTATCGGTTATTGTTTTGTTTCATAACAATTAATTTTACTTACCAATGCACTTTGGGTATGACTTTAATCTGCAATGTCTTTGTAATGTTTAGACAACCGCATACATATTTATATTATTATTTCATTTTTGACTGATATTATGATATAATTATATCATTATAAACAGATTTATAGTTATATATAAATGCGTTCGGAATAAACACTTTTGGTAAAATTATTTGTCCGCATGAAATTTGTACACAAGCTAGAAACAGCAAAGCTATCACATTACATTATATGTAGCAAAAATTCACGAAGTATCTACATAATCCGTCTTCCAAATGCCCTAAAAGGATTATGCGACAGCAAAAACGAGTAACAAAGAAAAACGCATCGAACCATCGTACAAAACGTAACCGGCCGTCAATCCGCCCTAACCGTCCTCAGTGGCGCCGGGCGCGCTCGCTTTACTCTTTTTGTATTCGTTCTTGCAGCTAACTTGGGATCGGCTTGACCCATTTACTGCAAATAGACTCAGCCCGGAGTCACCGGACACGTGCTATGTTTTAGGCATTCCTTCGGCGCTTTCGTTTAATCTACTAAACAGGAACGGAATGTTTAAAACGGATCGCGTTTTCGTTACTGTGATTGCGTTGAGGTATTTTAATATTTTTCCGAAATAAGAGTAATATTTTGTAAGGCGTATTTTAGATATTTTTTAAAATGTTAAAACGGAACTGTCTTGCTAAGCCTACTTGGTTATCTGTCTGAAGGCTCTATCTCTCAAACCGGTAAAAGTAAATAATTGGGTTTTTTTTGTACTATTTGTATTTCTACGGCCGCTATGAAAACAAATATTAAAATAAAAAAAAATAAAAAAAATAAAGGGGCTCCGATATTTGTCGTCATTTTCGGTTTATCTATTAGTACTTTATCGTATCGTACTTTAAATTTTCACAATGCATATATTTCTGATACTGTTATGATAACAAATACTGAAAATGAAAAGCTACTAATTTGGCCAACTCTCTGCACGTGAGTTCGATTCACACTTAGTCAATGATTTTTTATTATGACGTTTTTTTGTGCGCTTTATTATAACGATTTATGCCAAAGGCCATTTATTAGGTAGGCCATATCTGTGGGAATCAATATATTATACATAAGTGTATAAAATACAAGTTATTGTATTAATCCAGTGTTAGTTTCTGAAAGTCCACAGATCATTTTAGACGTATTAATAGATTAAGCATGCTTCATGGAAATCAAAAACCACTAAGAGGAAAAATGATTGAAACTAGACAAAAAGTCCATTTAAGGAACACTAGTTACAATATACTAAGGTCATTGAAAAACCGGCCAAGTGAGAGTTGCGCAAGAAGGTGTCCATACCATTATATAGATACATAAAACGGCAAAAAATCACGTTTGTTGTATCAGGGCCCCTTTATTATCTATGTAATTCTGTTTTTAGTAATTGTTATAGCGGCAACAGAAATACATCATCCGTGAAACTGTTAGCTATCACGCTTCATGAGATACAGCCTGGTGACAGACAGACGGAGAGCGGAGTCTTAGTAATCGGGTTGTTACTCTTTACATACGGAACCCTAAAATACACAAAAGAATAATAATAAAACAATAATAGTTATAAGTATGACGTGTTCAAATTCTGAACTATCGCAAATTAATTAAAATTAATTCTTATCACTTAATTGTATCGTGTAGTGTAGTCTTTTTTGACAATAAAAAGCTGATGGATGTATCACCGAAAAGCTCTATTCAGCAGAAATAGTACAAAAAAAATGGGGAAAATTATTTATATTTATTGCTTATTTACTGTATATTCTTACTTATTATGAACATTTAATGTAGTTATTTCAAAACGATACCTTTAAAGTGACTTACGTAAGTAGTTTGAGTGGTACATCATACTTTTAAGTAAACAAACCTCTATAAAACTGTACCTACATCTCACTCATTATATATTTATACGATTTATTACTACAATTAGACTATTTAAAAATAAATAAACGCGTAAGAATATTCGCTTTTGGTAATAATCACCGTTATTATAGCTAGCTCACTTATATATAAGGCGACAGTCTTGGTCCTCGGGAGTAGCAACGCATCTGTGATCGACTTCAGATATAATCACCGTTCTATGAAGTTTCTTACAGTGGCAGTAACCACTTACCATCAGGTGGACTGCATTCTCGTTTGTTACTTCATTCTTATATAAAAAAATATACACTAAACTCGTTTTTATGGTTTAAGCGTCCATTAAGAAAGGATTTTTTTGATATTCCACCCCTGAGGGGCACACCCCCGAGGGGTCACAACTACATTCAATAAATGTTATACAATAAATGTTATATATAATATAGAATTAATTTTCTATGTCGTTTTGTATCGTCAATATTATATTTATAAACTAGTATCGCTAGCTACCATAAAGTATGGGATTCTGTGCATTTAAAAATAAAAAGTTTAGTTCCTGTCCGTCACTCAAGCATTTAATTTATTATATTCTATATGCAGGAATTTCACTTTTATCCCGAATGCAATTGACTGACTCACTAATTACGAAAGGCTCGTAGGCGAAGAATGTCGATTGTTACCTCAAAGTACCAAAGTAACTGAAACCTTACGACGCGAATAACTTAATTTTGGCAACCTAAATATAGCCTCATTATGTATCTGCTTAGTAAGCTTCTTAGGTTTCTGAACGTAAACAGTGGTTCGTAATAATCACCTTTATCGCCCATGGTATGGTTTTTGAATATAGACGGAAATAAAAGAATTTTCTGGATACTTTCTAAACGTAAAATATTTAATTGTATCAAAATTATCCACATTTCTTTTTTTTTATAAGATACTCAGGATTTTGAAACTTGAGCTAGTTTAAATGCTTTATACTGAAATAAATGTTCACAAACTTTATAAATGTTCTGAAAACATTATAAGTACTTAAAAAACATTTTCCCTCAATTTAAATTGATTGGAAATTTAAATTACAGAAATAACGAGCGGTAAAGTATAAATAATTACATATACTTATGCATTTACAATTTTTAATAATGAGAACGTTAGCAATCGATATACAGACACTGCCATTTTACTTAAGAAAATAAATCTCACTAATATCAATATATAATGCATCGTGTGCACTGGGATTAATCTTAAACATATTTACTATAGGGTTGCCAGATGGTATCCAAAAGGAGAACATCAAAAAGGAGGACCCTTTTTGATGTTTTGCTTTCCAGTCCTTCCGAAGCTACTTTAAGACCTCCTTTTTGTACTGATCAATACTCAATGGAGCAAAGAGAGGAACTACCTAAATGTGCAGTTAGTTGTATCTTTTATTTTCACTCAGTACAACTTTAAATCATGACACGTGACGATTTTTATAATTATTTGTTGGAAACCTAAAAGTTCTTGCTTTATTGGCAGCTCAAGTTAATATGGTGAAAATAAAGTTAATATAATTTATTATTATGTTAATATAAATTTTAATGTCCTCCTTTTTTACAGAAAATCCTCCTTTTTAGACCAATCCGACCTCCTTTATCAAATTATCGTCTGGCAACCCTAGGTATAACCATAAACAGAGAGTAAAGTCCAGCCTCCCGCTCGGCTGAAACAAACGGCGATTATGCAACTGAAATTACTTAATACGTTAAGAAATCTTATCCGAGTCATTAGCTTTATGCTTTATTTTATTCACCCGCATTACGCTTATAAGTTTATTATTGGATACCTATTATAACTTCACTATGAAACGATATGTAATCTAACTGAGCGTATTCATTTGTTTTACGAGCATAGATATGTAACAGTTAGACATGGGTTTGCATCACAAAGTATTTATCAAAAAAAATATTTTAATAGTATTTAGGGAAAGTTGTCAATAATTAGAACTATTTAAAACCATAATAAGCTATGAACCATTATTGGATCTAAAACTACTTGACATTATCTTGTAGAAACATAAATAAGCAAAAAGTATACAAAAATAAGCAAATTGACATATAAAATTGAGAAATAGACAATTTATAAATAACATTAGCATAGGCGTGTGCAAAGGACAGCTTAAGGGTGAGACCCCCTTAGCACAGATTGGACAAAAGATAGAGACCCATCTTTTTCTGCCAACAGCCACTTTTAGGCTCTTAAGAACCTGTAGGTACTCCGATGGCTGATACGTTCTTTATTAATTAATTAGGTTATTTTAATTCGTTATGTAGGTATGTACATGCATGCAATCACACCAACATAAAACAAACAGTTTCGTTATGCAATGATGCAATTATACGTGTGCACCGCAACTTAATTATATCAGTTGGATTAATTACTGCTTTACTATGACAATTACACGGCGAAATTCGTTAAGTAACTGCCTTAGACTTCAGCTTAGGCTTAGTGTACATGGTAGATATGTTTATACTATATATGTATAGACCTGGCTGATGTTTTTGTCAGACTTAAGCAGCATACAGGCATGCGATTTACCTGATGGTAAGTGGTTACTGCCGCCCATACACATCTGTAAACAATTTCATATACAATGGTTCTATGAAGTCGATTAAAATTGCGTCGCTACTCCCGAAGAGTAATATGGTCGCCTCATACAATAAGTGATCCGGCACCCACACTCTTTTAGTGTAACGCAAAAAGTGCTTCACCGTAGAAATAGTTGTATGTATTTATGAAGAAGGCAACGGTCTCAGTCCTCTAAAGTGGCAACGCATCTGTGGTTGGCGTCTAGTAGAACTCCTATTCTATATGGAGTTGATTAAAAATGTCCAGTGAAGCACAGTTTAACTTCGATGAAACTGTAGGTACGCTAATTTGCATCTCTAACAAATCATTTAAATGTTCATATATTTACAACAAAATAGTTTAAAGTAAGTCATTATCGTATTAAATGAGGAAATAAGTCCCAGACAGTTACAGAAAAAACTAATAAACAACCGATTTTAGTTTAATCAAATCAAGAATATTTAAATTTGAACCAACACGATTCATTATTAAAACTAGTCGAATTCGATAAATAATTCATCTTAAATGACCAAACTAAAGTTATGTCGAAGGACACAGAACGAATGTCGGACAAAAAACTCGAGTCAAAAATCGGAGTGACAGATTGTACCTACCAACTGAGTGCCAGCTCTGTGACATTTTAGCGTTCGCATCTAATTTGCACTTCGCTTGCATAAATATAGTTTATTGCTGATTGATTTTGGTTCCGAGACAAAATTGAGGTCACTTATTGTTATTATAAATTGTATTTTGACTGAACTGGTTTAACTTTGTAAATTTCGATGTCTAATTTTAATTAGTACCTATTTGAATTGATTGGTTTGTGTTATCTTCGATTAGGAAATAAAGTATAACATAAAAAACTCATTTTATATCCCTTATTTATGCCAAGAACTAATGCATAGTATTTTCTTTCTTATTCGCATGTTTTATCATAGAGTTTCTAACGCTCATTTGCTTTGACACTATTCTAAACTGTGACATTACTCACTATTAAATAATCATCACAGTGCCTAAACTGCTAAAGCTAGAACCACAAAATTTACAAATAGGTCTATTTGATGATGTAGTGGTTATATTGATATTCTACCTCTATATAATACTAAATCAAACAATACCTAGTTCAATAAATATCTCTGAAATATAATTTGAAACTTAGGGATAAGATGCCTGTACACAAATCGTACCCGACAACCTGCCAATCCGAGCATTATGGTGATATGCGTTTTTTACCTTATTTTATTTTATATCAAACAATTGTACACCCAGCTCTAGAGCGCGCGTGCGTCGTGACAAGCTTTCACCCGCGCTTCCTCCTCGCTGATTGATACTGCACACGGCACCGCCATTATAAATACTGAATTTATAACTTTTTGTCACAAAACCACGTTCACTGCCTTTATTGCTCGCTACTTTCTTCTACGATTTAATAGTTGTCGTATATGATTAGTTTACTAATATTGCGTTGTTGTGACGCTTTTTGCACCTATATTCCTTCTGAGATTTCTGTGACAATACACAAACACCCAAATGTATAATAGAAATCTAACTTTATCATTAAAACGTCCCCCTGTATAATAATACAGGGGGACGTTTTAATGATAAAGATATATTACGTATTATTGGAGTATTATTATCATCTCGGAATTGATACATTTTAATATGTTACGGGTACTCACCGGTAATCACGTAGAAACAGTTTCGCCGTGCCTACGATCCATCTAACTAAATCGAAATATCGGCAAAAATAAATTCAAGGACCACATATCGTAAGTATCCGTGACATATAACAATTATTATACTGACTATAAAAAATATATCAACATACTGGCAACGCAAGTTCGGCTTCGGGTAGAACCCTTGTTTTATATAAAGTTAGTTACAGATGTCCAAGGGCAAAGAAGTTAGCTGCATGCTAGTTGCTACTTCGTAGTTGCAATTTATGTTTATTTATGTTATTCTAGATAAAAACAAAGGTACCAAAGTCATAAGTTATTATTTACAATTTATTATCTTTATAATAATTTACGAAACACGACATTGCCATTATAAATTGAAAATTTATAACTTTTTGTCACAAAACCGAGTTCACTTTTTATTCGCCACTTTCTTCGATGAACGGTTGATAAATATTTAGTTAGGTACATTTTGTCTAATTGTTATTTAGAGAAACGCAAAGAGTTATGTACATAAAAAGTATTTTTGTTCTTATGTTATGTTAATATAAATAAATGAGAAGTTTATAGGTCTTTCCATAAACATAAGGGTTTTTAGGCTTTTATAGTTATTATGTTCCTTCGCCATGCACTTCAAGACTACAACATAGTTGCAGTGTGTTTTGACAATTTGACAGTTATTGTTTTTTTATGACATGACATTATACTGACTTACTGGCTTGTAAATCTTATATATAAAATTCTCGTGTCACAATGTTCGTTCCCGTACTCCTCCGAAACGGCTTTACCGATTTTAATCAAATTTTGCATGCATATTTAGTAGGTCTGAGAATCGGCTAACATCTATTTTTCATACCCCTAAGTGTTAAGGGTTGTCCACCGTTAACATTTTTTTATAATTCTATACAAATTTTTATTTTTTTATTTTTTTTATTATGTCGCATTAAAAAATACATTCAACCCTAAATTTATACCCTTCTATCACCAACCCCTATTTTTTAATAATCATTTTAGTAATTTAATTAATTTTTAAAATTTTCCGCGCTTTTACTGGATACTCATTGGCCAGACTATATCGGTGTAACTACCCAGTGAACAACGCGGAGTAGGGATGAGACCGAAGCCGGTCTCCTGTTTCTCTCACTCCCTCCACAGTTGTCGGCCATCATTAATGTTTATGTGTGTTTATGCATCAAACTTAGTAGTGACGTTTACAATTGTTATTTGTTTATGTCAGTGTAACTCTTTATCTACACTAATATTATAAAGAGGTAAAGTTTGTAAGTTTGTAGGCGCTAATCTTTGGATCTACTGAACCGATTTTGAAAATT